>JACEGR010001493.1:0-165767 GCA_014170235.1 Listronotus bonariensis
GACAATTTTCGTCAATAAGACGTCAGATTGCTGTTTGGGAGTATCTGCATTTGCCCACTTTCGTGTCTTTTTGTTATCTTTTTGCCAATAACTTATTAATGATGGATGCCATCATCTTAAACGCATTTTTTTGCCAATAACTTATTAATGACGGATGCCATCACTTTATCTGCAACACGTGGCCTAATAACGGCCAATTGCCCACTTTCGCGTCTTTTTGATACCTTTTTGCCAATGCCTTGCCATTAAAGAGTGTTGGCAATGCCAGTAAATTAAATGTACAACGCCGGCAAAAATGTTATATGGGTAATTTGTCTGAAATGTATTGCCTTGTTTTCAGAAGTGCTTTTAGAAGCAAACGCACTTTAGAAAATGAGGCAATAAATTTCAGATACGCACCCAAAATCGTATATTTCTGTAAATATGGTAAATATTTTCGACACTGTTGATCTGGATACCCATTTTTATCAGCTAATTGACCGAATTGCAACACTGCTGCTCCTTAATTTGAATTCCCTATATCTATAAATCTACTAACAGGTAAAAATTTCAATGACCTTGAAGTACCAGGTGACCACCTGCATTACCTATATCCTATATCATTTAATAAAATATTATAAGCCAAAAAGGTGACGGTTTAAGCGTCAATAACTTGAGAACAGTTGAAGATAGACTTATATTACCCCGATTGAAAAACACTAAGAATTGACCATAAAATCCAAAAAGGTTACAATAAAGAGGGTCTTTCATTTAAAAATATCAACAATTATGGCGCTAGTCTTTTGTTTTTCATGCAAATGATTTATTTATTACGATTTTTAAATTCTCAAAAAATACATTGAAAATCAGAATGTAAGCCATTTTTTAAATGGAATGCCCTGTACGTGCCGCTCGAGAAGGAACTGGACTTAATAAATTTACTAAAGTTAGAGCTATGGTAATCCCTTATTGGTATAAATAACACTGTTAAATTGTATTAAAGAATAAGGACGGTTAAGGGATATTTCAAAAAAAAAACAGGATTTATTTCAAATAGTTTTATCTTCGAAAAAAAGTGTATTTCCAGACCAATTTTTTTAATAATTCTTACAAATATCCCCGGGCTACACAAGAACCATGGGAAAAATTTTCTTTTTATTAACTGTTAATATAACAACAACATAATACACTAAATTAAACACCATGACTAATGATAAGAAATTTTAGTAAATTAGGTGATTTTAAGATTTTTCCTGTTTTTGGGTGCTAAACCAAGGAAGATACAAAAAATGGAAAATATTTTTGTCTCTGGAGAAATAGTAAAAAACTTTAATTTTATTTGCTTAATTAAAGTAAAACATAAACGTTGCACAAAAGTTAGTGGCGTTCATTTTATTCGTTTAGTTCTGATGCCGTACATCTGAAACATCGAAGCGACATTTAAACAAGTGGTTAAACTTCATTTATCAAATTGGGACTTAAAACTAGTCCTTTAAATGTTACAAATAACATTGCTTTATTTACATTGGATTGGGGATATTTAAAAATTTAATATAAATTTTTTTTTTTTTTAGGTTTTCGTTCGTGTTAAGTTTGTGTGATAATTTAAAATATATTTTTAGTTTAATAAGCGTAAGCGTTGTTTGTAGGAAGGTTATTTTATGAAATATATAAATATTATGGTTTAAATACTAATAAAAATTTGTTTTTTTGCGACATTGGTTATTGCATGTCAGCATTTTACGAATAAGTGCCGGGTGTCAGGTTAAAAAATAACCCAGTGTATTCATCAGAAATTTTCGAGCTCGTTAGATTAAGATAGGATGAGTTAAGAACATACTAAAAAGTGTATATTCCACTAATCTTACAATTATTTGAGAGTGCCGTAAATAAAGCGGAGGGCTACAAAGTTGTATAATAAACACGTCATTTTGACATTCTCGAGCGTAGCTATTTTTTTTTATTTTGAAAGAAATAATTCAGTTCTTTTGTGACATATTTAAAAATCTATACAGGGTGCGTTTTTAAAACTTACAATAGTTTATTTTCTAAACCATGGCAAATCTCAAAAAATAAACCATTTGTATAAAATCCGGGGGAATATAATTGACGTATTTTTCGAAACACCTCTATCAACCCCTTAAGCTGCACCCCCAATCACTTTAAAATCTTAAATAGCAACACCCTTATGTGGCACCTCTCTGGAAAGCTTGTGAAAATGCTTTTCGTTGGTTATAAAAAAGTTGGGGTAAAATCAATTACTACCCTTAAATTTTAGAAAAAGCATACTTTATTATTCATAAATAATAGTATATCCAATTAAATCAATGTAAAATTAATTAAAAACTAATAATAAATTTAAATAATACTCCCTGTAAAGCCAACCTGCCCCCGCATAAGAAGTTCCGGTTAGCTCTATTGCACATTAAACAAGAAATAATAGTTGCTATTACATTTTTTTCGACAAAATTTAGAAAGAGAACTAACCAAAACTAACCAGAACTTTTTATAAGGGCGGATATAAAAAGTTTTATTTTAATTTGTTATTAAATTTTAAATAGTTTTATATTAATTTAATTGGACATTTTCTGGTATTCCTGTATTAATAATGTGTGATTCTTCTAAAATTTAGGGATCGTAGTTGCTATTTAAAATTATTAAGTAACTGGGGATGCAGCTTAACGGGTTGATAGAGGTGTTTTGAAAAATACGTCATTTATATTTCCCCAGATTTTATAAAAATGGTATTTTTTGGTGTTTGCCTTGGTTTAGAAAATAAAGCCATTGTAAGTTTTAAAGACGCACCCTGTATCTGTATACCCGCCTACCCATCGATAAAAATACGATATACAGTGTGTCTACGTAAGTTGGTGTCATATGGGAAATTTTGTTATTAATAATTTAACAAAAAAATATATTCTTTATAAAAGTTCTGCATGGTTTAAAACCTAAAATACAATTATCAGATATAAAATTGTGTCAATTGTATACGAGGTTCGGCCAAAAATGTAATTTTTGCTCAAGAGCAAAGTACCTACTGCCTGTATTTTTGCTAATATTAAAAATTGTTAACTTTTTTCGTAAAACAATATTATTATAAAAATACAACCCCTTATTTTTTTATTTTATTTGCTCAATAACTTGGGCACTGGCGTAGATAATATTTGCAAATGATTATATCAAAAACTGGGACATGAGAATATCATCTACGCCCGTAAACTTTTGGGGGCTAAACGTCTCTTGGGGGGCTAAGCCCTCCTCCCCCTATTTGCGCCCCTGGGCTCCTGATTCCAAAACTATAGAATTAACGCAACAAACTGAGCTTTTTATTTATTTTGTACGATAAAAAAAATGATACTCTTATTTTGTATTTTTTCCCATCCAATAGTAGGGGAGGTCCGGAAAGCCCCAACCACCTAAGCAAAATTGAATATTATGAAGTGTCAGTAACGTTTAGGTCACTATTAAAAACGGCGTTGATTGCTTAAATCTATTATGACGTTTCCAGCTAAAAACTTTATGTTTAAGACCCTACCAACGGGCGGAGCTGCCCGATATGTTAGATAACGCCACCCACCTAGCGTGGACAAGGCCGCCCACCATAAGATGTTTTCTAATATAAAATAAGAAATTTAAATAAATTAAACCATATAACTTGTTATATAATAGTCCTAGACATTCTGATTCTTCTAAATAATAATAATATTATGGCTATAAGACTAAAAGGTAAAATCCAACATAAAAAAAATTTGTATCATATTTTTTATACAAGCACTATAAATAAATTACATTGTTCTTATTACTAACAAAATTTGAAATATCTACACAGCTAAATGGCAAATATAATGTTTGGTACCACTATGGCCAGAGTAATTTTCTCTGGAAGGTCTTACCCGATAAGGCATTTTTTTCTTTAAAATTACATTTTTTTAAACTTACAAAAGATAATATATTAATAATGCATAATAAAATACAATCAATCACCTACATGATGCAAATTAATACTTATGTATCGTAGTAACGTTTGAAATTTCACAGAAGAAAAAGAAATACCTGCATCCAAAAAGCGGTTTTGCGGAGCGCAAATTAGCTAAGCTAGCATTTTAGCTTTAATGTTTGTATTGAGCGATTGACATCCCGGACCTCCTTTCACCAAATCAGAATTAAAAAGTTATTTAAAATATTAAAATCACACAACAAGCCAAATAAATTTATTGTTTACTTTACCATCTGTCAGTATATTACGTATAATTAAATTTATACACAACGTATTATCATAATTAAAAACAATAAAGCCTAAAGTTTATAAAACATACTATAATAGCATCTGATTGGTGTTAGTTATTGGATCCGCCATTTCACGGTACTTTTAAGAAAGGGATTTATTTGTAAACAGTTATACAGAGTGTTTCTTAATTGCGGTAAAAAATGAAGAACATATTCATGTCTAATTTTATTTTTTAAAACCCACTTTGTATGTATAAATATGGGTCCGCAAATTTTTTGTTCTATCAAAATAAAGAGAGTTTAACTTTTAAGGAATCTTTAAAATTTCGAATATACTTATTTTAGTACAATTTGTTAAACGTTATTTAATTAAGTATTTGTTGTTGTTATACAGGATGTAATTTAATTGATGGCTAAAAATACAGGATATGATTCCTAAGTTTACAGGGTGTAAAAGTTTTAAGAAAAATAGTTTTCATATTGTTATTTTAAATCTGTTCGAGATATTCTCATAAAATTTGTCACGTACCTTCTAAGCACAATTAGGATTTTTTAATGTATAATTTTTTTAAATATTTTTACCAGTATCGTCCGTATGGGATAAATACTGAATATTTTTCAGAAAAAAATGTTACGCATTGCTTTTTTCAAAAACAACAATCATTTGAATCCTCATTTACTTTTCAACAAATTGACCCCTTGATTTTTTGGGCACCAGACTACTAGTTTAAAATAATTTCGCTATACCAAAAATGTATCAGAAATGGTTTTTACACGAAAACGGTGCATCAAACAAAGAAAACTGAAGAAGTCAAATTTGTTGCAAAATAAATGGGAAAATAATCTTTATTTTTGAAAAATGCAATAGCTTTGAAAAATCTCCAGTATACATCTCGTTCGGACGCCACTGGTAGAAGTAATTAAAAACCTTTTACATTAAAAAGGCTTTTGGTGATTAGTAGTCGCGTCTTTAATTTTATGAAAATATCTTGAACAGTTTTAAAGTTATAATAAGGAAACGATTTTTTTCCTAAAACTTAAACACCCTGTAGCTTAAAAGTTGGGAGATTAAGGACATTTGTTTAGATAAACTATTTTTAGTCATCAATTAAAATACACCCCGTATAATTGCTAAAAAGAAATTATAAAATCAAGCAAGCTGCGTAAAAATATTAAGACACAAAAAAGCCGTATCTTTATTTTCCTAAGCTACATATGTATAAGGGTAAATAATTTTTTTACTGAAGCTGATAACACTGCTGAGTCTTGTTAGAAACGGGTAATAAAGATTTTAGAGAATAAAAAAATAAAAACAAAAAAATAACACCCTGTATTTTGAAAAAATGCATTTCCGGATCTATATTTAGGTACATAAACTTTTTCATAAAATAAACTAAGAAATTTTTTTTTTTACTGTATACAACTTATCCGACAATTTTAAGTGCTAATTCTACAATAAAAAAACAAGAAAAATTTCTTATAAACATATGTCCTAAACGTCTTAGTTTTTGAACTACAGGGTGTTATTTTCTTTATTGTTGTTTTTTATGAAAACTTTTATACTATTTTAGAGATTTTTAAAAAATTTAGGCACGGCTCTTATGCACCAGAAGCATTTTGTGTAATACGAGAAAAAAGTAAATTTTATCAGTGTGGTCATGAAAGGTTTAAGTTAAATATATTTTTTAATAAAACATGGTACGTCGCTGCATTTTTCTTAAAAAATTTTTTTTTAAATTCCCATTTAGTTTGGAACAAATTTGATGTCTTGACTTTTTAAGTTAATGCACGTTGTCCGCGTAAATAAATAAAAACCATTTCTCGGCATAGTAATTTCGTATCGACAATAATAACAAATTCTACAGTAAAAATTACCTTTGTTATTTATTCTTTAATTAGATAGGGATTTGACCATGCCGAGAAATGGTTTCTATTTATTCATGCGAAACTTTGCATCAAATAAAAGATTAAATTTCCAAAGTAAATGGTAATTAAAAAATATTTTAATTCAAAAAATGCAGTGGCGTTCTATTGTTTTATTAAAAATATTTACCTTTACCATTTCATGGTAAAAATTTCGTACGCCAAAAATGTCTTCTGGTGCATAGGAGGCGACCCCAAATTTCTTAAAGATATCCGAATTGGTATAAAAATTATGATAAAAATACAATAATTCTTAAAAAATTCTAACACCCCGTAGTTCAAAAACTAAGACGTTTACGACAATGTTCATATAAAGTTTATTTCTTATATTTTATTGTAGAATAAGCCCTTAGGTTTGTCGGATAAGTAGTAAAAAACCCTGTATACCAATGCTATTTAAAAACTATCTGAAATAAAAAAATATTTATTTTTTTGTATTAGTTTTATAAACAAACGAAATATACAATTTAAATACATATACAACTTAGCAATAAGTAGTACTTAGGTGCGCGGTGATCGCTGTTGTGGTGGGTGTGTGTACCTTTTGTCTGTTGTCCGCAATATGCAATCTGGTTTTAGTCGTTCTTCGAATCGGCTCTGGTAGTATACCCAGCAGGTTCTGTGTTATTTGTTCCGCCTAGTCGATGACGTGTTTGTGTTCCAATTTGTTTTTTTGTTAGAATAAATTTTAGAGTTTTAAGCAATAGTTTTAAACAATTTGAAGGTAAGTGGTAGAATAAAAACGATTATAAATTAATATCGCTAGCAAAGTATTTAGCGTATCAACAGCAAAATATGATAATCTTTACATTTTTTACATCGTACAAATAGTTTTATTTTATTAAGGTATTGCTTTTTGTCGCCTGAAAAGATTTGCGATAATCTGATATTTTAACCTGATTTCTAACCCAGTTTTTTTTAATCTTTTATTCCACCATTTACTGTTTACTAGCCAAATTTTCTTTTCCTTAAAACTTTAAAATTGCAAAGTATTGTTAATAGTACTATTTTAATACCATTTTTTAAATGAAATATGTATATATATATTTTTTTGTTTTGGTTATTGTTTACAAACCAGACGCATCGCCGATTTTAATAAAATATATTTGGTAACCGGGGATTTTTGGGGCGCTTTTTCCTTCTCTTTTATTCTCGATTTTTTCGCTAAATTGGCATTTAATATTTAATTTCCTCCTTTTAAAAGTCCATTTTGGTAGTCTATTTGTTTTACCCATTTCCTTCATAACATTGCAAAGCTTCACTTTCAATTATTTCAATTGCAGTAGCCGTGACGCCGCCATGGCTATTATGTGATTGAAAATAAAGCTTTACAATTTTATGGAAAATAATGGGTATAGTAAACATAAAAATGGGTTTTTCACAGGTAGAAGTCAAATCTTGAGTACCAAGTTAGCCCTAAATCAAGAATTGTTTGCAAGAAGAAGGGGCATATAGTGAAAATAAGATTCGTGATTAGCGCCCCAAGAGATTCCGAATACCCAATTTCATTAAAATCGGCGATGCGTCCGGTTTGTAAACAATTTCCTTTGTTTTTGCTTTAATATTCTTTTTTTAGATCTAGAAAGAATATTTACTAAATCGTCATTTTTATGATACTAAGATTTTTTAATGTTATATCGTAATTTAAATAAATAATTAGATATAATAAGTCCAATAAGCGATCTAGTCGCGGTGAAATTTAAAATTGAAATTTATAAACCTCGTCAAATTATAAAAATTATTTGGGTACTGTTTTTTTTGCTCTGTAATTATGCCTAGAGACAGTTTACCTACTTACATATGAAATGGACATATTTAAACCTAATTACACTTCCTACCAACTTTAATTAGTCAAACGTTATTTGTCGTTAAGTATTTAGTATCCAATAAATTTTTAAAAGCAAAACAGGTCATTTAGACATCCGGCACTAAAGAATATTATACTTTAGCCCTTTCAGACAGAAAATAAAATAGGTTTGTTTATTCTAAATTAAAGTTTTTTTTTATAAAGGAAGACCCTAACAGCTCCTTTACATTATGTACATACAGAGTAAATGGCTGTACCCAATTGCTACGGTAGAATTCTTAAAGCTGTTTTTACAGTTTAAAAGATTATTTGCATGCAATTTTTTCTTGCTGCAATTTTTCGATCTGCGCACGCGCATTTTTCTCTTTTTAAAAATTGTAAAATATATATATACAGGGTGCTTCATTAGTGCGTCGGGCTTCTACAGCGCCTTAACTATGAAAGTTAGAGATTTTGTTTAAAGTGGTTTATGAATAAGAGATAAAAGTCCATTTTTGGAAAATATTTTGTTTTTATACAGGGTACTGAAATTTGCCCTACTAGAATTTGATCAATTTTTTTAAATGGAACACCCCAAAAATTTTTACATATTTGGGAGTCCTTTATGTTTGTCTATACATGTGTACAATATTAGACTTATTAAATTATTAGTTTTTAAGAAAATTAAATTTTCTTAAAAAATGTGAAAAAACATCGATAAAGGAAAAAAATTTCCCCAAGGCGATGAAAAGGGTACTGTCTCTAAAAAGAGTTTAATCTGATTGTAGAGGGTCAAAAGATACCTTTCTATAATTTTAAGCTAATTTTGACATACAGGGTGCTCAAAAATCGCCTCCCAATAGTCAAAAATTCAATCTGTTTTTTCCTCGGTTTTTTTAAATGGAACACCCTGTATATTATTATTTAGTCTAATAAAGCTTTAGTAAGTAAACAATTTTGGCAATAGACCCAAAGTCTCTATCTGTCCCTAACCATCCTGCTTTTCTATGCTATCCACCACGACTCTCTCCCCAGACCGGTTTCGCCTGCCTTACAGGAACTCATCAGTGAGGCTGTGTCCAGTCGTGGTTAATAAGAGTGTCAAAATATTTAGTTTATATTAATTTTAAGTAATATATACTACGAATAGCCGTAATATATATAACCAAAAATATTTAAGATTGTTGTTGTTTCCAAGTTTTAGTATTCTATTCGGTGCAACAAACCAGAACAATACCTCCTTGTCATTTTTACTGCGCTTAGGAATGTTTAATAAATTCTTTCGTAATCCCTACACTAATTTACACATATTTTATCTACCAAAATCCAACAACCATGTCCTCTTATTTATCGTATTTGCAGCCCGATTTGGTAGCTAACGAGTAGGTATCACATGCACTTTGTAACTTTCGGGTATATTTGCTAAATTAATTAAATTGAATAAATTAAGCCATTTGCTAAACTAATAAGCAATACCATTCTACGGAAATGTAAATAGGTAGGTTATTTTGTTTTTTTTTATTGTTATCTAGTAAATATTGGGTCAGCATTCATAATGTACCCAAAGAATAGAGTGTAAATTATAGTTTTGTTGGGGTTGTATGTTATATGAATAATGAATTATGTAATTGTCATTTCTTTATAATAGTTTATAATTATTTTATGTTGTTTTTTACTAATTTGTATCCAGCATAAGTTGATATCACTGGCGGTCATGGGTGACAACCATAGATATTGCACATTTAGATCCACAGTGGCTAGAAGTATTTTTCGGATTTTTACTACCTAGCGCAGTAAACAAATAAGGGGGTGCACGAACATGCGTACATGGTAAAAACAATATCGGGACACCGTGCTCTCCGTACCCGGTCTCTAGGTACGGCACTTCGAACGGGAAGCCCAGACAAGGCGTTGATAAATTCTTTCCGATAATGCGGATGGTCTGTTTGAGAGAGACATAAATTTAGTATAAGAAAATGCAGTTAATAATAAAAATCGACGCGATTAAGCGTTTTACTAGAGGAGCAACCACCGAATTTCCAATATATCCCACACACGTCCTCACTGTATACTTGGACAGCGCAACATTGACAAAACTGAGATATAAAATGGATAAAACAACTAAAAACCCGTCACCCAAGGTACGTTTTACTTAGGCTTCATATTGGCTTACAATAAACAGGGAATGTCAATTTAAATACTCGGTGGGAACACAATTTTTACCTTTGCTTCGCAAACGCACTCTATTTCAACGATCTTAACCACACATTCCACACGCAAGGTTGTTGTTTCCTTTTCCTTTAAATATGTCACCAACTTTTAATGTAAAGAAAAAAAACAATAGCCTATCGAATTAAAATAAAATAAATAATTGGTTATACTTTGGAATACAAAACTTGGTTTTAATTTGGAATAATATAAAAGCTTAAATGATATTGTTTTTTTTATGTTGTTGCTAAACTATAGTTTAGATATTATTATGTAATTCTATATTAAGATTTGAGTGCATCACGCGCGTTCAAGGATATTAAAGCTGTCGAAAAAAACGTTTGCAAACGACCAACGACAAAAGTTAACACTTATAGGAAAGTTGAAAAATAATTATGTTTGCAATGAAAAGGTGTAATAATATCTACAGGGTGATCAGACCTAAGTTGGCACAATTGCTAGCTTCTTTATTCTTGAAGATATAAAGTCGAAAGAAAAAGAAGTTGTATTTTTTCGCTGATTAAAGTGCAGCTAACAGAAAAAGAATTGAACATCGGGTTTTCGATTTATTGCAAAGAATTTACTTTTTTAAATAAAACACCCTGTATAAAATATGGCCATCTTTAGGAATTTAATAAAACACTGGCATTTTTAGATAAAACACCCTGTATATCGCATTACCATTAAATAGATATTTTAAAGAGCTTTAAGAAAATGTGATATTTGGTATTAGAACACTTTTTTCTTTTTATATTAAACCATCTTCAAAAAATAAGTAAAACTCACTAAAATCTTAAAAATAATAAATTAAAGAAAAATATGTTATTACCGGATTTCATTTTTTTTAATTTTTATTATTATTTTAAACTCTTTAGTTCTATTTAATTATTTTTTCAAAGTCGGTTTAATTTTTTAAAAAAAGTGTTTATTTTTCGCTTTTTAGTTATTTTTTGCTTTCTAATTTATTATTATTACTATTAAACTGGTAATCTTACACTAAATAAAAACACTACTAGTATCTCTTTTAAAGACTACATTAAAAAGCACAATGACGTGTGTGACGTGATTGGTTGGAAACGGTACAGACGGTCATGCAAAACTGTCATATTGGAGGGTCATGGTTAATTCTGTTTTTTTTTAATTTCTTTATAAAACGAATTAAAAAAAATAATAATAACCAGAACTAACCATGACCCCCCAATGTCAATCAATCAAATTCAACGTCCCTGTGCTTTTTACTGTAGTATCTCTTTAAGTTGAAAAAAGTACTACAACTTTACTAATTTAACCGACTTTGTATCTCCAATAATAAAGAAGTTAGCAATAGTGCTGACTTAAGATTGAATCACCCTGTATAGTGTACATAGTAGTCCGTTTTAAACCTATCACATAAACGTGTACATTTTTAAATGGAAAATATATGGCTATGTCATTTTAAAAAGGTATTTTTATAAACTTTTTAACGATATTTATCAAAATATATGTAGTTAAAAAAATGCAATTTTGGACATCTTAATTCTTAAATTAACGTGTGGGCCAGTAATAAAATGGATATCATGATAGGAACCCTTTTAAAACCTTTTAATGGGTGTTACTTTTAACGAGTCTAACACAAATATTGATACCGCCATATATGAAAGCGGCGCATGAACCCATCCTGTCAATGTCCAATGTTGCGGGTGTCGGACTGGGCGAACGCATCACTTTTTTGTCTGACAAGTTTGCTACAGTGTTTTAATATGCAATTTTTAAACATTGTGCCAAAAATCGTAAGGTTTACAGTAACGAACCCACCTAGTTCCATACCCAAAACACTTAAATTAAATTTAAGTTTTTAATGATTAGAGGCACATTAAATAAAAAAGGACAAATCGGTATTACTGTTTTTATTTTCAAAAGTTTTGATGGTAACAAAAATAGTATTTAAAATGTGTTGTTTTATATACTTTTACGTTTTTATTAAAGAAAACACATTTTATTTTTGTTTGTGGTGTAGTATAGCAAAGATAAAATTGTTAACCTTTTTTTTCTTTGATATTTATGATATAAGTTTACTTAAAAACTATGGTTGTGGTATCCCGTTGCGGCGCCAATTTATGATTTTGAATTATTAAATCCAGGAATACATGCACAGTGTGTTAAGTAGTCGTTTATATTAGCCTGCGTTGTAAAATATATAAAAAACTATACCTAGTAAATACGTTTATTCCTATTTGTTTATTTTTTAACTAAGTTTAATATGTATAAAAAAATGTTGCTTATAAGAATAATACTCATTGTTCGTCTAAAATTTTACAATTGGCTAAGCGCTGACGTACCCCAGTACTACTTGGTACGAAAACAAATGTGGACAATTTACCACTTAGTGCTTGACTAAGTGCATTCGCAGTTTTATCAAATAACACGACGAATATTATAATTATTAAGACTTTTTAAGTGAATTATAGATTGTAGGACGTTTATATTGAATACATTTTACTTACAGTTTTATACCAAAGTCAAATAGTGTATTTTTGTTATGTGTATGAGGAGCTCCAAATCAAATAATTAATAGTTTAAAAAAACTAAAAAACACGCTTTTATATGCAACCGAACTAAAAATTAGAAAATAATTTTTCATTAAAAAAATATTGTCAATTCATAGTAAAAAGCGTGGGGTGCATTTTACTATTTTTTCATAACTTTTCCATCATAGATATTGGCAAATATAATAATTATAACATTTAATATATTAAGCACCCCACGCTTTTTACTATGAATTGACAATATTTTTTTAATGAAAAATTATTTTCTAATTTTTAGTTCGGTTGCATATAAAAGCGTGTTTTTTAGTTTTTTTAAACTATTAATTATTTTTCATTTTTAGTTCGTTATATCAATTAATTTTTTAAAAATAAATGCTCCAGTTTATTCACTAAAAAATTTTTCGCCATTTTGTCAAGAGTAGCAAAGTTTGGAATGTTGCCAACAGATGGCAACCCACTAAAAAATTTTTCGCCATTGAGTAGCAAAGTTTGGAATGTTGCCAACAGATGGCAACCCAGGTGTTGTTTTTATAATATAATGGAATTTTTTTTTGGCGATCCAAACCAGGATAACGGGATACTGTTTGCAGATTATTGCATTGTCATGGGTCCTTAATACGTGTGCAAAGTTTCAAAGAAATCGAATAGCTGGAAGTTGGTTAAAATTAGGCTCAAAGATTCCGTTACAAACATAGCCAGATGGATAGATAGATTGATAGATAGTTACAACCCAAGTTAATAAAAGCGTGTTAAAAAAGGTTGTGTAAAACACGATTATGTTTTTGGAGTGTCTCACAGTTTTTACTTCACGTTTTATTATTTATATTTTAAATTTAAAAGTATATATGTTTTATTATAAATTTTTCCTACGACCACTTGTGAAAATAGCAAATAGCACACTGATTTCATGCATAGAAAATGCGTTATATCACACTAGTGTTGCAAAGTACTTTACAGCACTAGTGTTGCAAAGTACTTTACAACACTGGTGTGATACATATTATGATGTCATTCTAAAAACTGCTATTGGTTTTGCAAGTGACATATTAATTGTAGTGACAGTAAAAAAACTTTTTATTTACCTTAAACGGTAGAACCCAAATTAGCGAAAATCATCTTATTTTATATTTATTAAAATTTACGAAAAAATAAAATATACATAACCACAAAAAACAACTTTTACTGACTGGCACAGTGTTGTGCATTTACAATTTTTATATTTATTATATTTTGTATTATAATGTATAGTTGGTTGCCTAAGCATGATTGTCATAAATTAATAAATCTAGTGACTCAGGTATTCGACTATTGGCGCGGTGATTAGCCGTGGTGGTACAGTTCTGTTAAGATGGCTAAATTGTACTTTTGTGTATTTTTGAATAGTTTACTTTTATGAAATATAGTTATTAAAAGTGTATTAATGGCTTTTTATTGTTAGCACAACAATAATACATATTTTTTCTTAAAAATATGAGGAAAAACTGTTATTTTTACTTAGTTTTACATGTGATGTTCAGTTTCATTAACTCGTTTTACCAATTTTACCCCACCCAGCACCCCTTTTCACTCCCCGATCCCGTAAGTTTATTTACTGATATTTTTTAAAAAACGGAATATTTTGGATATGCACCACTTACGTTTTATTTAGAAGAGTGTCTAAAATATGTAAGAATCGATAATTTTTAAAAAACACTTATAATAGCAGAAAACCGTATTAAACTATTAGCGTTATTACCTAACAAAACCATACAATTTTTATTAAGTGAGGGCCTTTTTAAATTCTAAAATGATAAAAGTTATATAATGCTTCTAGGTAGGTGATTTTCGATGTAAAAATATTTTCAAAACAGTATAATATAGCAGTGAGGAAAAGTATATATCACACTAGTGTTGCAAAGTAAATATCACCCTAGTGTTGCAAAGTTCTCAATTGTTTTTTTTTCTGAACAGACAAACTTTAATTTATTTATTTTTTGATGAATAATTTGTGGTCGTAGGAAAAATAGTGTACAGTACTCGTGTGAAAATGACTTTCTTACACTCGTGGGATTGTCGCACTCGGCTAACGCCTCGTGCTACAATATTCCCACTCGTGTGAAATTAGTCATTTTCCACACTTGTAATGTAATATACTATAACATACTTTATTAAAAAAAAACATTTTTAAAATTCATAAATAGAAAACGAACGCTAAAAATTGTAAGGTAATCTAAAAATTGTGTTTTATCAAAAACTGCGTTTTGATTTGGTGCTTCTCATATTCAGTGTACAGTGTGGATCATTATTTATGCCGTTCTTCCGAGATTTATAATAGTAGTAGGTACAGAGTATTCCATTTAAGAGGAAAAATGGCATATTTTTTACTTTCCCCATATCTTTAAAGAAATTTAAGATAGCCAATCGATCTATTTTAGCTTAACGAATTTAAAAATCGTATTAAGAAAACAATTGCGTAAAAACAAAAGACTTACGGCATAAATGGTGTATTTTTTAAATGGAACACCATATTTATTATTATATTTTTGAACTCTATGGTCAATTCTAAGTGTTTTTTATTAAGGGTACTACATATATATCTTTTAATGTATTTGAGTTATTAACTCTTAAAAGGTCACAAAATTATCAATGTATCTTCTTTTGCTTCACTGGCATTTTCTCCACACTTGTAATATAGCGTTACTATCTGTGTAGTTTTTCATCTAACGAATAATTTATTTTAAAAACTTATAATTAAAATCAACCAATAGGTAACAATTTTAATGACTTTAAAGTATTAGGTATATTAGCCAAAAATTTGACTCTTTAAGCGTCGATAACCCAAAACCAGTTAAAGACAGACATATAGTACTTTTAATAAAAAATCTTAGAATTGAGCAAAGAATTCAAAAATATATTTAATTATAAATATGGTGTTTCATTTAAAAAATGCAACATTAATGGCGTAATTCTTTTGTTTTTCATGCAGTTGTTTTTTTAATACGATTTTTAAATTCCCGGGCTAATATACATCGATTGGCTAACTTGAATTTATTAAAAAATATGGGAAAAGTAAAAAAATGTGTCATTTTTCCTCTTAAATGGAATACCCTGTACAGTGAGTGTATAAAAATAGGTAGGTAAATACAAGACATTTTTATACAGTAAACAATAAAAAACGAATTTTCAGCAAGCTTCGAAATGGAAACTTGAAAAAAATCAAAGTCGGTCTATATAGGGTCGCGACATTCGGCCATATTGCTTTGACGTGTTATGACGTCACATCTCTCATTTTTCGGCCATGTTGTTCAGTGCCGGAGATATACAGTTTATTGTATTAGTAGAACACCGTTTACACAACAGTTTTTAATTATTATTAAGTTGTAAATTCTTTTACTTTGAATAAAAAACATTTAAAATTACATCTTTTAACAAATATCACTTTCAAAACAATGCTAAATAAAATGCGCAAATTCTAGACGCCACTGGATTGATCATCAGCTTTGATTTTACCCAGTCTTGCCAACTTTTCTCCGTGGAGTGCCCTTCCTTGCGTCCCCGACCTCGAACTGCCTAAAAGTTGAGGATGTGTTTGCAATCTATTCCCAGTATAAATATAAACTAACCTTGAATAAAAATAACGTTTTTAAATTTTTTTAATGACACTCTTGTACAACAGTATTTAGAATTTCATGAATTCATGAGGTGATAAAAATTAAAAAGAACTGAACAATAATAAGGTAGTATACCATGTAAGTATTTACCATGAATTATTTATGCTTTTTATTAAAAAAGAATATACATTTGAGATTGTATGTATAACGTAGTGTTATTTTAATTAGGCATGTTAAAAAATCCAATATGAAAGGCAACAACACGAATTGCAACGAAAAATCAACATTTATTTTACCTTTTATAATTGGCACAAATTTGAATAAAATTCAAGTAATTACCTTCGGAAATAAATGACGAAACACGTCAAACTTTTTGTTAATAGTATATTTCCTAACTAGTGTTGAAAGTGTCACTTTTTCGCACGCGACTGTAGGTGACCGCACGACGCGTAGCGGACGTCGGTCAAGCAGTCAAGTACGGAAAAGGCACTTTCGGCATGTGTTAAAAACGCTATTTTTTCTGCGTGCGTAAGCCTAAAAACAAAATTTTATATTTACAAATTATTATTTTAACACAACGCTACGTAATACCCTACTTACGCTCATTATTGTTGGTAAATGTATAATTTGTAAGATTTTGCAGGTTAATAGCGGATTAAAAGGTTTTTTTGTTGTGGAAGTATTGGTGTCTGCGCTATGTGTTTCTTCCACCTGGGTTTGGCCAAAACAAAATTTTCTTTTAAACATAAAGGGCATAAAAATCATTTATTGTCACTAGCTAATATTTGGTTTAATATTTTAATTAATACATTTCAGAACAAGTGCGGAAAAGTAAACTTTCAAAATAAATAGATCTTTATTCAAAAGTTAAAAAATTACAGTCTTGAAAAGGCGAAGTTCATCCCATACTTTCGTATGAGTTGATCTACCACCTGACAACATGATAATGATGGTAATTTTATTTTTTACATGAAAAACCCTATATGATATTGCATTTTTTAGAAAATTTAATATGTATTTTAAATAAGTGTAATAGTTAGCATAAATATCTTATATCTAAATTATTTAGATATATTTTGTGCTGCTGTATTAAGATCAATTATCATTAGGAACGTCAAAAAATATTGATTCTAAGTAGGTAGTATTATCTATAATATCTCTATATCTATATATAAATCGAAAATTTAAAATTCCCTAGATACCGATTTATATTAGAGATTTTATAAAACCTACCAAAAATATATCTATCTTTCTTATTATCGCTTATGAAAATAGGATAAATTATAATATTCTGGCATAAGCTGTGCAAAATAAATTAATAGATATCCTGTATATAATAATATCAGATATCTACTACTAATTCAAGAAATACTTAAATATTATTCTTTCTTATTCAATAAAGGTACTTACAGTTCTCTTTCACACGCAAACTTATGCCCGTGTACTTTCCTATTGACTTCAAACATAGTTTATCTTAATCTAAATAACGAGTTGTTTCTATTTACTATTTTATTATTCATAATTTTGCTTCACTATTGTCTGGGAAAGTGTTAATATTTTCTATATTGGGTGGTGTTCAAAGATAATTTTTATTTTTCTTTATGTTTTTACAGATAAAAAGAACATTTAGGTATATAATAATCAATTTACGTATTTGTATTTCTTCCAGATTTTTTATTTTAACCAAAAGTACCATACCTAATACCTATATTAATAAATAATTTGGATAATGTGGTATTTTAAGTAAGAGTATGGTTTATCACTTTTTCTAAAACAAAATTGGGATTTAGGGTAATAAGGTGTGCAGTATCAATAAAAATCACAAGAAATGTTAAAAACAAATCAGATTATGCGATTTTCTTAATAAAATTTTATAATTAAACACCAAAAAAATCAGTTGGAACTGACAACATCCCGTCTTATATTCTTAAGGGCTGTGCAGATATTTTTGCAAAGCCTTTAGTACATATTTTTAATTTATCAATAAGTAAGGGAGTCTTTCCTGAGAAGTTAAAGGAAGCAGTGGTGATTCCTCTACACAAGAAAGGAAGCACCTCTGAAGTTGAGAATTATAGAGGCATAACTATTTTAAATCCTATTGCCAAGACGTTTGAATACATACTTTGCAGTAACATTTTTAATTTTGCTCAAGATAGAATTGTTAAACAACAACACGGTTTTATTCGAGACAGGGCTACTGTATCGAACCTCTGTGTATTTAGTAATTTTGCTTCTAACGCAATCGATTCAAGAAGGCAAATGGCATATGATCTTTACAGATGCTGAGAAAGCATTTGACAAGGTCAGCCATAATCTTCTTTAAATAAACTGATCAATCTAGGTTTTTCTAGAAGTGCTATAACCTTTTTACAGTCCTATCTCTCTAACAGACCTAGCTCTGTTCGAAGTGGCAAAGAATTATCTGGAAAGTATGTTGCAACTTCTGGAGTTCCGCAGGGTAGTAATATTGCACCGCTGTTGTTTACAATTTTTGTGAATGATCTGCCGGAATGTGTTAAAAATTCTGAATGTCTCTTGTTCGCAGATGACTTCAAGATCTTTAAAGTAATCACTTTAGAGTCTGATTGCATGGCATTACAGGACGATTTGGATAGTGTAAGTCATTGGTTTTCTCTAAATAAAATGTTTTTAAATATTAATAAATGTTTTACCATGACGTTTACACGTCGAATTAACAATTTCAATTTTCAATATAAAATTAATGATGAGGTATTGACTAGGAGTGATCACTGTAAGGACCTTGGAGTCACATTTCAATCAAATTTAAAATTTAATCTACATTATCAGGCTATTTTAAATAAAGCATTTCGAATGTTGGGATTTATAATTAGAAATACTAAACATTTTAATAGAATTAGCACACTTGTAAAGTTGTATAATACATTTGTGAGACCCCATGTGGAGTATGCTTCAGTAATCTGGTCACCTACTGCTGAATGCAACAAAGATTTAATTGAAAGATTACAAATAATTTTTTAAGATATCTTTATTACAAACAATATAACGTGTACCCAGCATTTCCACTATTGGTGTCTTACAAGGATATGCTGACTACCTTTAACATACAGTCACTCTGTGTTAGACGAATGACTCAGTCACTAATATTTGTGTATTACATAGTAAATAGCATAAAATACAGGGATTTTGCAATAATTAATTACATTAAATTTCATGTTCCTAAAATAAATTTAAGATTAGGTAAATATGACACATTTAAGACTGACATAACTAGTTCCTCCCCTTTAAACAATTTGTTAAACACTTGCAACAGTGTTTTGTCCAATAATAACTGTGATATCTTTAACATTAGTTTGAAAGAAATAAGGACATTACCCTATTATCCTATTATCCCTAGTCAGTTTGTTGTTGTACTTAAATTATTTATTTTCTTTAGATATTTAGCACTTGTTATTTAGTTTGTAAGTATGTAGTCCCTTACATGTAATTACATTTATTTGTGTTTGTAAGGAGTACCAATAAATAAATAAATAAATAAATAAATAAATAAATAAATAAATAAATAAATAAATAAAAAAATAAATAAATAAATAAATAAATAAATAAATAAATAAATAAATAAATAATGGATGTGTTATAAAGATAGTAAATTATTTTTGTCTTAGAAATTATTAAGTATAGTTTTTACACAGTTTTGAAAAAAAAATCCGGATGATTTTTTTGTTCCTTACAAAAAATAAACAATAAATAAGTCTTTGTGCTTTACCTTTAAAAAGAAACAAAATAATATCAAAATTATTAAATTCCGAGGTATCCAGTATATTGCGGTTTTGGGTCAGTTTTAAAAAGAACTCGGAGACTATGATTTATTCTAAAAATTGTCATGTTCTAATTCTCTGACTGTATTCAAGCTTTCTGATCAAAGGGCAAAAATATTTTAACCTCTGACTGGCACTGAACGTTTCCGTTTCCGGATTACAGCACGCAATTTATGTATGGTTTAAAGTGGAAAATTGATTTTGTGTGTGTCTTATAAATGTGAGGACCTTTTTTATGGTCATGCATTTTTACCATGAGTGGATTGCTTAGGGCATCAAATAGTGTTAATCCGGCACTGGCTCTGAGTATACGTGCAACCGAAAAATATATGGTAATACGGTAAATCATTAAAGTTTGTTAAAGCCATAGCTAATAAGGACGTTGTAATTAAAACTCTGTGTAAAAATTCGATTTATTATGGTATACGCGATGTCTATTATTGATTTGCTTTGCCATTTATTCACGCTAATCACAGTTTAAACACACTTAGGAGCATAAATCTAAAATAGAATTATTTTTATTCTATGCACATCTATACAACTATCATTATAAAAAAAGAGCTACCCTGTTTTTTATATGGCGCACTGTGGGTGTGATGACCTATCATTAGGTAGTAAAGTTGTAACAGGAATAATTTTAGGCCATTTCAGTATGGACTAGAACAAACTCGGTTAATTATTTAAAAAAATGATTAACCGAAAAATTTTTTAATAAAAGTTTCCATATAGAGCAACAACTACCGATCACTGATCTGGGTGGATTGCCAATGTTATATCACCTGCGCAAAACAAAAGTTATGTTTCATGGGCGAAAAAACGAGTTTGTGCGCTTGGGTACCAGCAAAGACAATTATAGTTTCACTACTATAATTGTATTTGGTACCAGTCATTTTCCGTAGTCACCGAATGTTGGAGCGCAGGCGCCGAACAGTCTATCGGTATTACCGGGGAAATACACAAGTGCATCAAAATTATCGATAATTTTGCTTGAAAGCGTATTGCCTAAAAACTACTAGAGTTCATTTTCATATTTTGTAAAATCTAAAAATGAACGTAGTTTTTAAAAGGCAATACACTTGAAAGCTAAATTATCTGATTATTTTGATGCAAGAGTGTAATTTAGGGAGAAAATTACTCGAAGAAAGTGAAACTATCAAATGAAGCAATAATAATTTTGAAATGCCAAACTGACAAATTAAATAAACAAAGCTGTTGTTAGGATGTGGTTGTCAAATTCAACAATTAAAAACATGACAGTGCAATTTTCGATTTCTACTATGCAATTATCGCTGTAATCAAGCGATAATTGTCGAGTAGACAAATGGGTGAGTGTAATTTTCGGAAATAATTTATAAACGAGTTGTCTGGGTTTTTCGTTCGGAGTACGGTAATCACGGTGAGGGATGGTAAGCATGTTTCATATTTGGCCATGGCTTTGAAAGTACGCCTGCTTGTAAACGCACCTATATGTTCACTGCACGAGGTTGTAAATATCCGAAAAAGGCCTCTAGCCGCTGTGGATCTAAATGTGTGGTATCTATGTTACCGATTTCAATATTAAGTAAAATATAGAAAGTTAGAATTCATTAGAGTTTTTAACTTTCCATTTTTTAAAACAACTACTTTATTTGTCAATTTTTAAAATAATTGTTTGTTAATTGACTTCTGTTTCTGAGTTCTACGAGCTGATAAAATTAAAAAGGAAAAAAATGTACTATACGACTATAAATTCACAATTAATGTATGTTGTCCAAGAAATAATACTATACGACTATAAATTCACAATTAATGTATGTTGTCCAAGAAATAAGAAGTAAAAGAAAAGACGTAATGTTTCATTCGCAAAATATAGAGAAAATGGCTATATTAAGATGAAATTTAATAAAAATATTGGCATATGAAAAATTAAAAACCAAAAGAAAAAGTTAAACACTTACTCGACAAGCAGTAATCACAGCGGTATAAAAAGTGGAACGGAATGGATCAAAAATTTATCGCATTACTAGGTACCTTATAATTTTTTAAAATTATTTAAAATATCACAATTTTTCCTAAAAGGGGATTAAAATTTATTTTTTTAATAAGGCAGTACTCTATTCAAACTTTTTATCTTGTATTACCGATAAACAAAGGAGGCAGTTTTAATACACCCGTGTTTTCCTCACAATCAAATAGAAAGGTAGATAAATTGAATATAAAAACTTAAACTTTATTACCAAGATACAGGAAATTACTTTCAAATAAGGTAATGTAATATTCCGGAATAATATTCAATTATAATATAAATATTTTTGTTACTTGATTCAAGATTGCTCGAGAAAATAAAAATGTAAATACCATAAGCCGCCTTAATATTTTAAATTTATTGCTGTCCTCCGCCAAATTTAAAAAATAATAATAATAATAAAATCTAGTAATAATAATCCAAAATCTACAAGTAGATAATTTTTTAAATTATTAACACGCAATTAAAATAATGTTCCGTAAGGTACAGTGTAAACGAATTTAATATTCGAGTTTATTCAAGCTGAGATCCGCATTCTTCTATTTCTATAAAAAAATATGTGTAGGTAACTTATACTTTTAAATACAAGCAGTTTCATCAGATGTAGATTCGTGTTTCTCTAGAAGTGTATAATAATTATAATTTGGTGTGAATAGTGAAACTATAATTGTCTTTGATCTAAACAATATAATATTGAATTTATTTACATTGTACAAGGTGTTCCATTTTTTGGCAACTGCTGGGTATCTATATATCTACTTGGAGACCACTAGGGAAAAAATGGTAAAAGTCCTTTTTTTATAAAATCATAGTTTTGAATTATATTATATCTCTTGAGTTAATGCGCATCTGAGTACTAAAATAAACGGAAATATTGATAAGAATTATGTCTAAAAAGCCTTTAAAAATGTCGTACACTCGGGAAAGAACGATGAGGGTCCAATTATTAAATAATCAATAGTTGCAAATTTTGCCAAATTATTTCATAGTTTTTAGTTGGTTTTGCGTTGTATGGAACAAAAAGCAAAAAAGTAAAAGCTAGGGAAATATAGTGGATGTTACCAAAAAACTAAAAGTACCTCGAATTTTTATTAATGAAACTTTAAGAAATTTTAGATAAATTATCGTTATTACCAATACTCTAAATAATAATATATACAGTTACGTTTTCGTGCCTTAAAAATAAATAAAGGCGGGGAGATAAATTGATCTAAAAAAATAAAAATAAAATACCTTCTTTCGAACAAGTAAATAACCGAGTAACTGAATCAATATTAAATATAGAAAATGCATAAAAATAGTTTGTTTTTCGTATTGGTATGATAAATGAATATTTTTTTCTCTATGACATCCGTCAAAGCCCAAGTACAAGATACCGTAATAGCCGGATTTTTATATGTTTAACTTTTTTCCAGTTGAGTTATTATCGGTTTACAAATAATAATGCAGATATTACATTTCACGGCACCTTTTGTACGTTAGTGCCACCACGAACGTTATAATTCAACTTAGTTTCGGAAACGTCATTCACTCCACCGACCGTAATCAAGCATCAGTTTTAGGCGAAGAACCAATTTTAAAACGGTATTTACTAATCGGTTATGTTGACGTTTAAACAATGTATATGTCAAAGTTGTCACCAATTATTACCGCGGTTATAATTAGTTGAACGCCTAAAATTAATGAAGGTTGCTTTAATCGGCAGTTATCTTGGGAGGTAGTTTAGTGACGTAGATACAGGAGGGCGGTCGCTCGCGGCTGGTCTTGGTGCCCTTTACCAATAAAGTAAAAATTCTTTGAAAAAACTTCTATTTTATTTTTTATAATATTTTTCTCACCACAAAACAATAGCTAATAATAATATACCACCACAGTTATTATCCACATTAAAATTAAGCTTTTTTACATTTCTGTTGTCTCGTTTTTCGCTACGTACCAGATGTATTTATTATGGTTTAGGTGTTATGCATCGGCGTAACTACGGTGGGGGCTGGGGTGGGATCTCAAAGTATTTTAGATTTGATTTGACCAGTTTTCATTAAATCAGTCATTTTATATACTAATTCAACTTATCTAAATATATTCTTGTTAATTATGATAAAAACTAGCCAAGTCAAATATAACCTACTTTAAGATCTCACCTTTTTTTATAACAGCAATAATTGTTATAGGCATCCAATAAAACAAAGAAATAAGAGTTTCATACTTTTTTATAATGTTATTTTGTTATAAATACATATTTGGATTTTGTACAGAACTTGGCACTCATTTAGATCTCCATTCTTTTTGCCGCGAAGCCCACGGCAAAGCATAATTTTAGTATTGAACTTGGCTGACCTTTTTTACATTTATATTTTTGGTTAAATTTTTATCAAATAAATAATATATGACTAGGTATTTGGTAATTTTATTTACATTTTTTTTAGAATGGCAACATTGCTGAAATGGGCTCAAAATACTCAGGGAAAGCTCAACCCTAATAAAACAAGTAGTAATGGAGAAAGAAAATGGATTCACCCACCTGAAGCTTTGCAGAAGGGTCACATTGCATATTTGGTTAAATTTTTAGGAAACACTTTTGTTGATGAAGCCAAAGGTAATATATCTCTTTATTTTTAATAGTAACCCTTTAAAAGTTACTTTAATGTATAATTTATAGTACACTTTTTGTTCTGTCTAGGTTTGGTTAGTGAATGTTTAATGCATGACCACCTTAATATAACAATGTTAACAGTCAGAATTAACAACTTAAATTAAATAATTAATTATTATTACGAATTCGGATGGTCGACTTCTTATTTTTTATAGGGCCAAAGGGTTAAAAAAGGCTCCATGTCATATATATTCAGTTTTTACTTTTTCGGAAATATTGCCATCTTCAGGAGTTCGATGGTAAACCATTATAATTAAATGAAACATTTTGTATTATCTTATATATCACTATTGAAAAGGTATTTTACAGGTTTAAGAAAATACCATAATTTATACATTGATATGTTTATCTCTTATAACTTCGAAAATATTGGCATCCAAATCTAAAATATATTTAATTTCCATAATATCAGCTATAAGACCTAATTACTACTAAGTTTACTACCGTCAGTTCCGGATTAACCTATAAGCAAATTAAGTAATTGTTTAGGGCATCACGTTGTGGGGGCATCACAAATGGGGCACCTTTTTTGTGTGTTTTTTTTTAAAGTTTCGGTTAGTTGTATGATTGTTGCTCTTCAAAAAGTTTCGGGTTAGTAAAAGAAATGTTGTATGTTGTAAAAGGTGGTGATTTTTTTGCCCTTCAAAAAATATGTGATTTCAAAAGGTGGGGGCCTTTTTGTTTTTTTTGGTCCTCAAAAATTTCATGTCACAGGAAGCTTTCGATTTATTGCAAAAATGAACGTTTTTAAATGAAACACCCTGTATGTATCACCATTCAAAAAATCTATCAAAGAATTTTAAAAAGAGTCTACATGTAATGTATTATACTAGTTGCGAAAATATGGCTATTCTCAGGAATTTGATAGTAAACTGGCACTTTTAAATATATCACCCTGTATATTGCATCACCATTTAATAGATAGTTTAAAGAGCTCAAAGAATTATAAAATACCACATTCAATATGTCTATCTGTAATGGTTTTGGAAGTATGGCCATCCAAATCTAAAAATTATGTGTAATTTCCAATATGTCTACAGCTCTAAACTATACGCACTAACAGAGTAAGAGCCTGTGAGTGACAGACCTTATTAAGTTTTTGGTAAAAAGTTTACCACATTTTTGAGACACGACCATAAGCTCAGTTCTCGTTCTCGTAGTCTCGTTAAAATTTTATTTTATTAGAATATGATTATTTTTAATCTTAAGGAGAGTTAAAAGTACTACTCAATTTCCAATAAACTATTTTGTAAATAACTTTATTTAAAAAATGAATTAGAATGCTAAGTGATGCTTGCTCTAATTTAATTAAGTGTATTCGGTTTTTGGTCCTCACTGTATTATAAACATTCTAATAAACATTATACCTACCAGGTATTTTTTGATACATCTTTTAAGGCATAGGTTGACTGTTCTACCTATTGAAGGCTTAAACGATATGCAATAAGTGGTTTTAATTACAGTTATTTCATAACACCTTGCCGTAGGCATAAACCATCTTTCTCCTTTTGTACTATTGTTTTATCCAAGGTTGCTTGATTAATACATGAGTTACTTTAATTACTATTGTCGAATATTTGTTTAAAGTTTGCAGCTAGTCACATTGTTAGTATGGTATCTAGAGAGTATAAATCCGCTTTTACATAAAACTGTGTTTTTTCTTTGGCGCAAACACTTAACTTTTTCTTACTAAAATATATATTTAAACATTATTTTTATCGTTATCTATATCGCAAAGTAATAACCTAATAACAATGATTTTATCAACATTACAACACACTAACATTTTCCAGTCACAGGATGAAATTTTCGGAAATACCGCTACTATAGTTGTTGAAGTGTTCAAGATTACCGAAATTACAAATAAATAATCTAGACACGAGCCAGCGCCGCGTACACGAACCACTTGGTGCCACTTTTGACCCCTCCATAAATCAAAACCTATTTAACGTAAAGAAATAAAACTACTTGTGTTTATTTATATCCATAAGGACCAAGGCCCAATTTTTATGAAGCTAGCTCAAACGGTTATAAAGATATGAAGGTCCAAAAGTCGTAAATTTTCCACTGACCGACATATGTAGATCAAAAACCTAACCGACTTTAAGATGATCTAGAAAGATGAAATTTGGAATTCAGCTTGGTAATTGTGTGTAAGCGTAGAAAAAAACGTTTTTATTATAGCGTTTGAACCGTTACACGTAGATATTTGAAACTATCCCAATAAATGCATTATTATATTTGCTATATAACAGAAATATAAAAATAAAATTAAGTCAAGAAATAAGTGTTGTCCCCTTACAAAAAAACTTGTAATAAGCGCTAAACGAACGGCCTACGGTGTTTGTCGTCTAGGCGTGCGGTGCCAAATATTGACAGAAGTAAATCCAAATACAAAACGCAAGAAAAAATATTAAATCTAAATACCTGCCTGGTTTTCTTTACATAAAGCAATAACTTCAAACTAAAAACATAAATGCGAAAAAGGTGAGCCAAGTTCAATACTAAAATTATATGATTGGCTGTGGGCTTCACCGCAAAAAGAGTGGAGATCTAAATGAGTGCCAAGTTCTGAACAAAATCCAAATATGTATTTATAGGAGCAAAATAACATTATGAAGTTTCATACTTGTTCATAATGTTATCTTGTTTCTATAAATACATAGGTATGTTTGGATTTTGTACACAACTTGGGTAGCGAGCAGTGGTGTAGTGGCTAGCGTGTCAGCCTCTTACCGCAGCGATCCGGGTTCGAATCTCGGAGTCGGACATCGGATTTTTAATAGCTTGTCACCTCACAGTTGGCAATGGCAAACCACTGTGTAGTATTCTGCCATTTCTAGGTAGTAGTTATTTAAAAATAACGTCCGTGGTGGCACTATACCGCGTTGTCTAAAAGGTGCTGTGAAATGCAACTGCATGTTTCAGTGCTTGGATAACGTTGACGGAACACGACAATATTGGGTTAAAGATCCAGTAGCCCGGCACTCACGGTACACTGGTATTTAGGCATAAGCCTTCGTGAGATGTCATAAAGATAAAAAAAACTTGGCACTCATTTGGATCTTCATTATTTTTGCGGCAAAGCCCACAGCCAAGCATAGTTTTATTATTAAACTTGTCTCACCTTTCTCACATTTATGTTTTTGATGAGTTTAGATAATTCCAAAATAGTATTACATCCTTATTTCTTAAAAAGATTGTTTTATATGGGGTGTAATACATAATGTTATACACGTTGTGC
Source organism: Listronotus bonariensis (assembly GCA_014170235.1). NCBI lineage: Eukaryota > Metazoa > Arthropoda > Insecta > Coleoptera > Curculionidae > Listronotus > Listronotus bonariensis. The sequence goes on from JACEGR010001493.1 coordinate 27,938, forward strand.
CACTTCAAAAAGTTTATGGAGAAATTTCACCAATACGTGAAAAGGAGACGGTCTACAGCAACAACGAAGCGATGCCAACACGTCATCCTATCTGTAGGCCCTGGGCCCAGAATAACAATATATTGTTATTCTGGACCCTGGGAGCATGCGAACCCAGATGGCACCCGCATTGTTAAGGCTTTTATTAAATGGTATTACCACAAGGGAGACAAGATCATATTGCCCTCAGCTTATAGCTAACCAGAACCAAGGCAAAGAGAGAGAAACTAAGTGGCTAACTGAGATACCCTGTATAGAAATTACGTGAGTTTTACTTCTTGGATGGCCTTCTGTTGATCTCTTAAAGGGTGTATACACCGTGTGTTGTGTATACAGAACTGACGGCCACTAGCGTAGCTAAGCGTAGACGGTCGCCTACGGCCTCGCGCCTGGAGAGGCCTCGCGGCAAGGTAAAGGTTTGAAATGTGACGTAGAGACATAACATACAAATAAAAGGGTGCGGACTTTTTTTAGCCTGTAATTGTAATTTGTCCTGAAAGAGGCATCTCATAATTGTATTAAGTATGAAATACCATGGAAAAGACAAAAAGGTTGAGTTACTTGTTTTTTTTTTGTTTTTCAATTATTTTTCCGGAGGACAAAAGAGGCCTCGCGAATACCAGTTCGCCTACGGCTAAATAGCCTAACAGGAATAGTGAGGAACTTTTTTTTGCTCCTCAATTTTTTCCTCACAATCATTTGTCGACCAAAGGGACCTCGCGGCTACGACTTCGCCTACGCCTTATTTTGCTTTCGCAACGCTGCCGGCGCGTTCCTAAGTAGATTTATTCATAGTATCAGTCTGCAGACTTGTTTTACAGGGTCACTATAATGCGAAAAAGAGTTTTCAGTTTCTTGAAAATTGAGGCATAAGGATAATTGAAAATGGCACCTCTCTGACCTCAGGTGGACGAGCATCGTCATGCATTGATGATAGGTTTAAATCTTTTGGTACTAAGAGAGAGTATAGGAAGATATAGACGCCGTATCAGCTTAATGCCTCCAATTGAATGATTTGTGTGTAGAATACACCTTAGAGTAGCTATCACAAAAACTATATACGTCATAAAAAATAATACCGATTAAATATAATGTGCCCAGAAAGTTATATTTTCATAGTACTATAATTAAATAGTATTAATGCTTTACGTTTTTAGTCATATTAAAAATTATATTCTCTATATATAATATCCAAATTATCAAGGTTTAATTTTAAATATGGTCTTAAGTCATAAAAAAGTGTGTTACTATTAGTGGTGAAAGCTTGTTTAAAATATAATTATTAAAAATTATCACGTACAGTTACAACAAAAAAGGTTTAGGAATAAACTTACATGGATACTATTTGGAAGAAAAGTGCAGAGAGTTTTAGCATAGTTAATATGCAGTAAATTTGATACGTGTTTCAATTTTAAATAAAGCACTAGATTTTTTATAACACTTTTGCGTGTCGGACTTTCAACTTTTTATTGTTTAATTTGGGAGATTATTAATATTATTATCAATTAAATATTTTCTTTTAGGAATAGAAGTAGTCAAGGAAGCCATACGCAAACTTAAGTTTTCACAGCAGCTTCGAAAAAGTGAAACAGGAGCAAAAACTAAGAAGGTTGAATTAACAATCAGTATTGATGGAGTTGCTATACAGGAACCTCGAACACATAGTATTTTACATCAATTTCCCCTTCACCAAATTTCATATTGTGCTGACGATAAGGGCGAAAAGAGATTTTTTTCATTCATTGCCAAGCAACACAATCAAGGTAGGTTTGTACTGTAAAACATAGAAGTAAGCTATTTGACCGAGAGTAACGAACATAATTCCGTCTTGATTTTGAACGCCTCGTAACACTTAACCGGATGTTTAGCGCTAACAATGAAATATAGTTTCTTAAAGGTGGTTTCCACCTATAACTTTTTATCTTCGTAAGGCAAGGCGCGAACTGAAATGTGTGCAAGGCCTCTGTTAGGTACCACTAGTCTCCAAAATATTTAATTTTTGAGGGCTTTAATGATTTACCTTGCCACTAGCTTACCACCTCGCCACCACGTCACTTGCTTGTTACTTCAGTGCGCGCCTTGCCTAAGATAAAAAAATAAAATTTGGTATATCAATATTTAACGTGAATATACATTGGTTAATTTATTAATTCATCTGCCAACACTTCCGGTTTAACCGAATATGACCACTTCTTGCAAATTTTAACCACCATGACATATTTTACCTTACACACACTCTTACACTTCTGCTGTTAAAAATATGTTTTTTTTTTAAATTTTTAATCTAAGCTCTGTCCAAGTTACACATGCAAATTTTAAACCGTGATCAACGCGTGATATCCACTGATCTCGATGGATTGCCAATATTATTACCTGCGCGAAACAAAAGTTACATTTCATGGGCGAAAAAACGGGTTTGTGCGCAAGCAAATTGAGGGTAAACGCACCAGGCTCCAAACAGACTATCCGCATTATCGAAAAGAATTTGTCGACGGCTTCCTGGTGTTCTGTTCGGAGTACGGTAGCTAATGAGCGTCACGGTCAGACCGCGGGCGGAGGGCACGGGGTGCCGGTGATTGTATTTTGCCACGGCGCCAATGCGCATGTTCGTCCACCCGTCCATTTATTTACTTCGCGAGGTCGGAAAAATCCGAAAATTGCTTTCTTGCCACTGTGGATCTAAATGTGGGTTATCTATGGTGATATCGCGTTTTCTGTACAGCTAATGGGTAAAAGGCAATGCTTTAGGTTTACAATTTTGTGATTAGACTAAAATGCATAATTTTAAGTTAGTAAGTCGTGAAAAAATTTAAATAATCTTCTTTTTTGTTTTGATTTTTATGACTTTTCCAAGTGAGGTTAAAGTTTGCACAGTTCTATTTCGATTTATAAACTCTGAAGGAGGAGGGTGGCTTTCTAGCATATCCTATAATAACATTTAGCTCCAAACAATTTAGCGCAGTATATCGTAAACAGTTTTTTCGAAAAAGCATTTTATAAAGTAATTCTTAATTATCCAATACACTAAATCATAATATCGATTACGACAACATAATTAATTTATTATGTGGTTTGTGGATAGATATTAGAAAAGACTGGTTTAATATTATAACCCGTTTAAAATAGATTGGTAATTTTCTAGAAACCGGCTGCAACTCCGATTTTGACGAAATTTGGTATACGGGGGTTTTGGGGCGCTGATCACGAATCTGAAAGAATTATTTGGCGGTCGCGTTTCGTTCTCGAGATATCCATCATCAAAATTGATATTTGAACTAACCTTATTTTCACTATATTCCCCCTTCTTTTGCACACAATTCTTGATTTAAAGCTAAAGTGTCACACAATATTTGATTTTCACCTTTTAAAACCCCGTTTTTCTACGTTTTTACATTATTTTTGAATTAAACTGCGTGGCTTTTCTTTGATAATCCGGCAACCATACATACACATAGGGCTTCATGGCAAACTGGGATAAAAATGATTCAAAGTATAGCTATGCAGTTTAATGCAAAAATAATGTTAAAAACGTAGAAAAACGGGGTTTTAAAAGGTGAAAATCAAATATTGTGTGACACTTTAGCTTTAAATCAAGAATTGTGTGCAAAAGAAGGGGAATATAGTGAAAATAAGCTTAGTTCAAATTTGAACTTTGATGATGGATATCTCGAGAACGAAACGCGACCGCCAAATAATTCTTTCAGATTCGTGATCAGCGCCCCAAAAACCCCGTATACCAAATTTCGTCAAAATCGGAGTTGCAGCCGGTTTCTAGAAGTGCTACTTCTAATAACTGCTAATTTTCAACACACCATAGTTCGGTTATACAAATACAACTAAAGTTAGGGTTCAGTTGAGGTTGAACTCAACTAGTATTTGAACTTGCCCATAAAAAAATTTGACAAGTAAATGCCAAAATTGACAGCAAAATATTTTAAATGGACAAGGTCAAACATAAACAAACATACATATACATACAATAAACAGTGTAAAAGTAGGCCTAGTACTTAGGTCTCTAGATAAGTTTTGTCGTACTTACAGACTATTTACTTTTTTTGAAGTAATCACCTTCAGCTGCTATGCAACACTTCATACGCTCAAACCAAATGGGGAAAGTCTCCTTCCAATAGTTCTGTGGAACGTTAGCGCAAATCTCTTCAAACGCTTCTCGCAGGTCATTCGAAAACTTTCGACCTTTCAACTGCTTCTTAACATACGGGAACAAAGAAACGACCCAAAAATAGGTCAAGACCACCAAAGTATTTTTTGCATTGAAACCTTACGATATTACTTAGGTCATGTGCTATGCCTAAAGATGCCAGATATTAATAAATTTACCATTTATAAAGACACGTAAATTGGAACAAAGTCCAAAAACCTCAGGCAAATAACAAGATTGACGTTAAAATGCGTTTTTCCAAAAAAACAAACCACTTTACCTTAAACGTAATTCTTTCAACTCATCTTCAAGCTATAGCTCAAACGGTTATTGAAATTTAAGAATAAAAATTAAAATGGAAAACTTTACTTGTCGCATCTTTACCGACTTTTCAGTTTGTTGTAATGTTGAAAAAACATAGAATTTAAATATTAATATACGATGTGCTCGTAGATAATTGATTAAATTAGTGGTTCCCTAAGAAGGCGCAGCGGGCCCCGGGTGCGCCACAACGAGTAAAGGTCAAGTCACACATAACCGCACCGAGCCCGATTTCACGGTGATAGAGGAAAGTGGGGCAAATCAATTCGGAAAAATTCGAAAACTCAAAAATATTCAAAGCATTTTTGTCAAGTTAAGTTAAACAAAACAGATTTTTCCCAATTATATCTGTTCCCTTTTTTCCAAATTTTAAGTGTAGTATAGGTAAAAGTCTGGCCACACATAACCGCACCGATGTCCCACAAGACCCGCATCGTAGCACGACCGCGTCTCGTACGGTCTGAACATGCCCAGCAAATAAAATCATACGTGGATCGGATAGCGACGATGTTCCCTGACCCAAGCTTTGAGTATACGGGTGTCACCTCTTATTTTAGTTTAGTTTATTACGTATAAAAATTTAAAGTTAGTGTTTAAAGGTCAGTTGTGTAAAAAAAACAAGAAAAAGTGATTTAATAAGTATTAAAAACTGTAAGATTAATTTTATTGTTACATCTCATGAATAATATGAGTAAAACTAACGAATACATTGTTTTTTTTTGTTTTATAAGTTTTTTTTAAATTAATATTTCGAGAAATCAAATCGTGGTCGGGCACAAAGCGCCTATATTAGGCCTACGGCATTTGATTACAACGGTACATTTCGAAACCGAGAACTGGCCGTGATACAGGACTCGGTGTGGTTATATGTGGTCTAACCTTAAAACTGGGTTACCTTATTTGTAAAGATTTAATTTATGATCGGGTGTAATTTAAAGCGTGGTATATTGACTCATATTACTGCAGTTTGATTAAATACATTTTTTTAATGTGCCCTGCATCCCCTACATTTCACCAGGGAAATGCACGGCCACGGGCTCGTTGCGGTTATGTGAGGCCCGACCTTAATCGAGGCGGCGCCAGATGCTGCTAACGACCGAGATGTAAACCACATACTTTATACATCGTATGTAATTTACATGCTGCACCACTCGACTGTATACCTATTGCGAGTGAGAGCGCCCTGACAAATAAAACTGTAAGTGCGCCGCACACCGGAAAAGTCCTGATATAGAGAATATCTCAATTATTTAATTAGTGTGAAAAAGTAAGTTTTGCGCAAAAGGGAAAACAAAATTTTATGTTAAAGCGGATCATTTTTTCGCCCCTGGAAACATGCCGCCTGAGGCGGTCGCCTTACCGGCTCACCCCTTGGGCCGGCCCTGATTGCGCTAAAGGTATTTTTAGGCAAAAGCATGTCCATTTTTTTATTTTATAAAATGTGCATAAATATGTTTAAAGTAGGAAACTACCATCTGTTACCGATATTTTTAGAATAAAACAAATAGTAAGCAATAAAACAATAACACAAATAAGACAATATTATAATAATTGAAAATGTATCTACCGTTTTCTGTATCTTGGAAAGTAATACATAAAATACACAAAATCGCAACTTTAATTAAAAATCAAATGAGTTTAAAACACCTCCCTAAATTGAAAACTTAAACAGAAACTTCAGTACCGTTCCTGGGTCTCCTGTCACCCCGTGCAAAGGGAGAAATTGCCCCCGGTGCAAAAAATTTTTGAAGAATAAAAAAACCCTCCTTATATTCCATCTTTTAAAAAAAAGCACCCTTCATTTGGCAAAATTCCGCCCCCTAATTTTTGTCGCCCCGTGCAAATGTCCCTGTTGCACCCCGCTTGGGACGGCACTGAGAAACTTATACTTTCTGCATTTTTTATTAAAAAAAATACCTCGTAAATAACTATTATTACTGGCTTTTAAACCAATGTAATACATGTTTTATTCAGGCGTTTTTCTTATTTTAGAGTGTCTGTATAGAGCAATTATAATTTTGATAATAAACTTCTGACACCGGACCCGCATTCTTGTCGATTTTAAATTCCCCCGGTAACGCGTTAACAGTTAACGGGGATTACCCAAATCTATTTTTTAGGGTGTTAAAAAAGTTCGCTGCCAAACTTAGGTGACGATTACTAGCATGATTTTAAGTTATATAAACATAGGTCGTCAAATTCTTGGTTAGTTCTGGTTAGAGTATTAAACTTTAACGAAAAAAAGTTATTTTTGTAAGTCACTACAAAGTATAAAGCTAAGTCGCTACCCGCGTCTGTATGTATTCTTAGATCTTTAAAACTAGTTAACGGATTTTGATGCAGTTTTTTTTATAGATAGAGTGATTCAAGAGGAAGGTTTATATGTATAATAACATGCCTAATATATTAGAGAACCACTGATATCTTCAGGATTTCTAATGTAAAGTTGCAAATAAAAACATTATTTGCGGGCAAGGGAATTGTTTTACCACGAATTTAACCCGTGCGAAGCGCCTGCAATAGCTATAGCAATAGAAGTCTAGTTCAAATAGAATTATGAACGATTTATTACCACGCGCCTATATGGACGGCTTTGGAGTTTCTATAAGCGGGCTTATGAAAGGGCTTCGATTTTCGGCGCCGATTTCTTTACACGTGTCCGTAATTCTATTGCGGTAGCTATCATATTCTTTGCTAGTATTTTATATATCCTAGAATAATTTCGTTGTAATGTGACGTTGTTAAGTATAGTATTAGAAGGCCTATTTAGCCACTTGATCGAAAATTTGTGACAAAAAAATGTATGCCACTGCCTTTTTTAACACGCTTTTATTAGCTTGGGTTGTATGTATGTATGTATGTAACGGAATCTTTAAGTTTGATTTTCATCAACCTTCAGCGCTTCGATTTCTTTGAAACTTTGCACACGTATCAAGAACCGATGACAATGCAATAATCTGCAAACAGTATCCCGTTATCCTGATTAGGATCGCCAGGATAAATAAATTCCTTTATAAATTTTCTGTAGGAGAGTAACAGAGAAAGAGCTAGTGCGCGATCTGCGCATGCGTGTAGTTTCGGACGTACTCTCAGCATAAGGCTGATAGAAACTTATTTGTTGTAGTTGCGTTCTGAAACCCCATGCAACAGTGAAGCTTTAAATGAAATGATTAGATTACGAAATAGTTCGTGAAACATTTTAATAACACATGTCCGCAGAAAACTAATTAATATATCGAACTAAAAAATTAAAAATAAATAATAGTAAACTAAAAAAACACGCTTTTATATGCAACCGAACTAAAAATTTGAAAATAATTTTTCATTACAAAGAGTTAGTATTACAGTAATAAAAGGTCAAACAATGAATCATAATTATATACCTCAAAATAGAATTATAATAAAATTTAAGATAATAACAGAATAATTCACTTCAGAATAAAAGCGTGGGGTGCCTAATATATTAAATGTTATAATTATTTCATTTGTAAATATCTATATGAGGAAAAGTTATGAAAACATGTATACACGTATACAAACTTAACCTCTTTAATATTAGTACCTATAGATTGGTATACATACATAAGTCATTATTTTTCTCTGAAATTTTTGTTTAATCATTATAAATTATAGCTTATAGCACTTCTAAATAGTGTAGCTTACTTATTGTAAAAGAGATTTTATGATAGGTTTAGTATTTCCAAAGAATAGCCCCACACTTCGTTAGGCTGTATATCTGACCTTTTTGTTTAATCAGTAAAAAATATAGCCTATAAGACTTTTGAATAGTGTAGCTTTCTGATAGTGAAAGAATTTTTATGATCGGTTTAGTATTTCCGAAGATAAGCGGCTACAAATAAACAAACAAAGTTACAAACTTTACCTCTTTATAATAAAAGTATAGATTTAAACATATCTCTAAACAAAACGGTATTATACCACAAATCCTTTTTAGATGTAACATATTTGTAGCCTTTTTTATTCATATAATAGGATAATAAAAGCACACCACTACTTAAATACATTAAGAAAAAACATTTAAATTATTATTCTTGTTTAACAGTGTTTTTAAGCTATACATCGGTTGATAAATTAATAATCGAGAGATGAAATAAAAAATGTGTAGCAGTTTGCAAATTACTTCAAATAAACTTAAATGTTTTGTTTCAGAAGATGAATCTGATGAAAAGCACGAATGTTTTGTATTTATTTCTGATAAATTAGCAGAGGAAATTACTCTAACAATAGGACAAGCTTTTGAATTAGCTTACAGACGGTTTCTAGATACATCTGGAAAAGATTTAGAAACACAACGAAAGGCAATGGTGATACAACAAAAAATAAAGAAAGCTGAACAAGAAGCAAATATTTATAAACAAAGACTTTTAGAAATAAGTCAGATTGCCAGTATTAGATCTGAAATTGATCAGTATTTAAGACAAAATGAGCTTAAGAATATATTAGATATTCAGTCCGGATTAAAACACAACGGTTCACATTCTCAATCAAGCCAAAAAAACGGACACAAGGTTACCAATGACTTTGTGGACATAATTGATTTGAATGGAACAGGTATGTACTTCCTTTATACTTGATTTTAGCTTTCAGATTATTTTAAACGGCAAGTAAAGCAGGCTGGGTGGGTGTTAGAGGTAACAGCTCTATTTTTTGCATAAAACACTTCAAAAGAATGTGCAAAACAATAATCGAAATTGTTTCCTGTCAGAAAAGTCCGAAACATTTGTTAAAAAAAAAACAAAATAAAAAAAAAACGAAACCAATGCATTTTTTGCTGCTTTATTGACATATCGTTACCCTAATTCGCAAACCCCGTATCTTCATACTCTAAAATTTACAGGAGGTAAAAAAAAATTCCTTTAGTTTATTTGGAATAGTAAATGTTTAATTTTGCTTAATACATATCGCTCATTTGAAAGCAAAGTGACACAACCCAAAAACTAACTTTTTTAGGGAAAACAATAAAATATTTTTTGGATCATAATTCTGCCGTCCAACGGAAAAACACCGTATGTGATATGGATTATTATATGCACAAACAAGAATATGAATAAATAACTTTTTAATTGTATCACTAGCAAAAAGGGATTTTTTGAGCCAATTTAACAAAACACATAACTGGGGTTGCCATACATGTTTTAGCCAATATCGGGACACCTAGATTTTTGGGATGTCTAGGTTTGGCGGGGTGAGGGGGAATTTTTTAAACCTAAACTTAAAAAAAAAAATAATTCAACACAAATCTAATGCAAACATTATAAAGATTATACAGGCTGTTACAAATTCGAGGAACACCATTAGGATCTCGGAAACGGTAAAAGATACAGGGTTGGTTAAATTGGGGCGATGTTGCGCATTTTTATGCTTAACGATATTCCGCGCGTTTTAAAAATTTTCAGCTGTTCCAGAATTATCCGGAAAAACCGAAATTTTGCGAAACAGTTTTTATTTTTTACTGACTTAATTTAAAAAGATATTTTAAAATACCAGATTTTATTGTAACTTTCTTTCCTCTACAAAATGACGTTATTTAATTTGGAATCCGACGTTTTGTCTTTTGGCAACCATCATCAACTTTGTCTTTTTAAATGGTCGGCCTATTTTGTTTTAAGCTTAATTAAGTCCTCTTTTAATTCCCAATCCAACAACATATCACACTTTACATTTATGTGACGTTTTACACCTAAAAATCAACATTCATCAGTTCACCAATTAAAATTACGATTGTATTCTGGACGTTCATAAAAATTTTCGTTTGCAGGTAAGTATGCATTCACTTTTTAATAATGTTAAATATTATTTAGAATATTTAATTAGTTTGCGTTTATAAACCAGTAGGTGTTTAAATAGCCTTATTCAAATCAACGCTACTAAAAATTTTTTGAGCCTGTAAAACAGATGCAAGGTGTCTTTAATTAAGGTAAAACTTTAAAAATATTAACCGTTATCAACCTTAATAAAAACTGCAATAATGGCTTTTGGTTATTATTTTTTCTAAATCTAATTAAGAAAGAATTTAAAAGAGAACTTACATTTTTGCTGTCACCGTTTCTTCTCTGATGAAGTGTGGTATCCAAATTTAAACACAGTTTCAAATTTAAATCCATAAAAACGCTGTATTTTAGTACTAGTTAATAAAAGTATGGTTAAAAATCGTTTAAAAATTATTGTACCTTAAGTAATTACAATGAGAGAGAATGAATGCATACTTACCTGCAAGCAAAAATTTTTACGAACGTCTAGAATACAATTGTACTTTTATTTGGTGAACTGATGTATACTAATTTTTGAGTTCGAAACCTTGCATGTCGTTGAATTAGTAATTATAATAGGATTTAATTAGGCTTAAAACAAAACAGGCCGACCATTAAAAAAAAAGTTGATGATGGTTGCTCAAAGACGAAACGTCGGATTCCAAATTTAATAACGTCATTTGATAGAGGTAAAAAGTGGCAATAAAAATGTGTCATTTATTTAAACATGTCTTTTAAATAAACTTAGTAAAAAATAAAAACTGTTTCGCAAAATATCGTTTTTTTCCGGATAATTCCGAAACGACTGCATTTTTTAAAATTTTTATAAAGGGAATATTGTTATGCATAAAAATTCGCAACTTTGCCCCAATTTAACCAACCCTGTATCTCTTACCATTTCCGAGATCCTAATGGTGTTTCTTGAATTTGTAACAGCCTGTATATAAGATATAAGTAAACTATAATACACATAAGAAGTATAAAGCAGGGGTGGCCAACCGGTAGATCGCCATAGACTGGTCGATCGCCACTATTATTCCAGTCAAACGTGACAAGGCAAAAAATATAAATACGTAGAACACACTGCACAACGTTATTACCAACTGCTGCACACATCATTGGTAGGTGGTACTGGGTGTGGTCAGTGAAAAGTCGATTTTGAGTTTAAACAAGTTGGCCACCCCTGGTATATGGTACAAAGCAGATGAAAAGTAAAAAAACCTAATTAACTCAAATTCTATAGTATCTAAAGATATGTTTCTACATTTTAAATTTATACTGACATTGCCGAATTGTTATGACAAATTGTGCCAACAGTCGGTTCCTTTCTTCGGTTCACTGACTTACCATTAATGAATGACGTGTAAAGCAATTTAAAAAAATGGAATTTACAAACTTTGATAAATTCTGATTTTTAGTCTAAATAGGCAAAGTTTTTTTAAAAAGTAATAAATAATAAGGGGATTCATAAAAAGTTAAATATGTATCTTGTTCCAAATTGTAAATCTTGACTTTTTGCTATAAAATCGGAACGTCGAGACAAAATGCCTAATAACGGTGACAGTCCCAAAAATCGGAACGGATGGTAACCGTATACATAACTAAAATTCTGTATTTTTTGAGTTGTGTCTCTTGTTTTCCGGATGAGCGATATAATAATATTACTCGTGGTAGAAGGTTTTCGGGTAACGTTCGTTCTTTGTCAAGTTAGTAGATGGTGCAAAAACTTCAAAATTCAAAAATTATGGAGTTACAAGTTTTGCGAATTGGGATAACGATATATCTTTGTAAGCATTAGGGGTAGAGTATAATTATAATGGAAAAAGATCCCAATTAATTTTTTTACAACAAGAAATTTGAGAAGTAGAAATTACAATATGTAATACGAATTTTGCTTTGGTGCGATTTCTCCCCTTAGAAAAATCATGGTATGGTAATACATTATGCTAAATGTTATTAAAACCGGTTCGATTATTTTTTCACAATAAAGTAGACTTATTGGCAAATATATTATATTCCAGATTTTGTAACCTCTAGACCAAGCTCTAGACATTTAATACTTTTTAACATACCGAGTATCAAACTATTGGGCAACGCATAACTTCTGAATTACTGGTGTATTAAATAACATTCGTTATAGATTTAGTGAATGCAAAGAGGAAGTTTTTTTATTTTTCATTCATTTCCGGATTCATCGGAAATGGCTCCGCCTTTGAAACGGTTTCCAGCAATAACAAAGCTGCCACCTCCATATCCAACAACCTGTTTTTTACAAATATGACTGAAGTTTAAAAATAAAGGATGTATAAAGGGACCATGAGACCAATCGTTATAATTTGGGGTTAAGGTGCTTAACACTATTTTCCTAAAAATTTAAAAATATTCTGAATTACGTATATGACGTATACAGGGTGAGTTTTTTTCAATGTTTAGTAAAGGGATCCCAGCTGCTACAGAGATGGTTACGTGGGGAAAGAATTGCAGTTTGTAGAGCTTAGTTTAAATCACTTTTTGTTTTTTCCAAACAATTCATGGCTTACTAGACATTTAAAAAAACGTATTTTCCAAAATTCTATTTTTCTTTGTAGCTCAGTTAATATTCGAAATGATAAATGCAAATAGAAAACTTGTAGATAATTATCTTGCTAATAAAAAAGTAAAATCTAAAATTTAATATAGTAGTCCGTTTTTAAGCCACAACATAAACTAAAAAGTCAAATCTAACATTTAATATAGTAGTCCGTTTTTAAGCCATGACATAAACTTGCATTTTTTTAAATGGAAACCTTCTATGGCTATGACATTTTAAAAGGCCTTTTTATAAGTTCTTTAACGATGTATAGCAAGTTTTACTTTAAATAACGGAGTTTTGGACATACTATTTTATAAATTTTAGTGCTTTTCTAGTTGGCGCGAAAAAACTGAACTAGTACTGTTGAAAATTTCCTTTCTTTTTTGACGGCCTTTCCAATAATTATTTTAATTCTCATATGCTTGTAAGACTCAGTTCACGTAACAATAATTATTTATGATTATAACATATAACAGTTATTATTTTTTTATTAAAAGTACATCTTAATATACATCGTTATAAAGCTTATTAAAAGGTCTCTTTAAAAATGTCATAGCCAACTATGCTTTTCATTTAAAAAATGCAAGTTTATGTCGTAGCTTAAATATGGACTACAGAAGATAAATATCTCCAAGTTTCCTATTTAAACTTTTTTCTATTTCAAATATTAACTGAGCTAGAGAGAAAAAAATATTTTTGGAAAAACGGTTTTTTTAAATATCTAGTAAGCCATGACTTTTTGGGCAAAAACAAATAGTGATTTAAACTAAGCTTTAAAAACTGTATTATATTCCCCATTAAACCATCTCTGTAGCTGCAGCGCTTTCTGAGATGCCTTCAATAAACATCAGAAAAAACTTACCCTGTATATCACGATGCGTTTCAAAGATTATATAATTTTCCTCCCAACTTAAATTTAGTTCAAGTTTGTTTTGTACATAAAATACGCAAAATATTTGTATCTCAAATAGCTACTTTTTAGCACCACCAGTGCCACCACGTGCTTCCGAAAATATTCCAGCTGTTGGTACTAAACTAGAAGGTTTATTGTTAAATGAATTAGAACATGATGATTTTAATCCACGATCCTTTGAAAATAATAACATGGAACCGGCTAAGATAAACATGCCTTTAAGTAAGTAAATATATAACAAACAAGTTTCCGTAAAAGTGATTTTTTTCCTAGAGAAAAATAGTTATAATAGATAATAAATGATTCCTAAATAAATCCACTAAAATATTTTCGAAAATGCCTTTATTACAGGCCAGATCGAAAAAAACTTTCTTACAAAACAATTTTTCAGTTACTACTATTCAAACTTAAGTTATTTTTTATGTAGAATCTAAAACCGTCATAAAATATAGGGTGTTCCATTAAAAAAATAACTTTGATACGTCACACTTTTTTACTGTGGCCTTATCCAACCTCTATACCGGGTAACACAGGATGTTGTTACCCCCCCAATAAAAATTTTACTGTAATACTATCACAAAAATTGAAATTTTTGACATTATCACAACCTCAACTTTCTTATTTTAAATACAAGTACCTACTTTTTTACTATAACTGTAGTCAGTATAAAATTCCCTTTTCAATGTTATATCATACAGGGTGTTTCGTTTCAAAATGGCGGCCAGAGAAGATTTTTTAAAGAAAATCATGTGCCGCCATTGTTTCTGTTTTGAATACATTGTTTGCTAGGTAGGCTTTAAAAACAAAAGAATGGTCTATTTTACTTTCACAGGTAGTAACATGTTCATTTTCTTTAATAAATTACTTAAATTTTGAAATTTTAGTTTTAATGTAATTAATGAGGTAAAATTCAAAATATGACAAACATTTTAAATAATTTAATTATTTTATTTTATTTTATTTTTAAATTCTACACTAAAACCTCTTTGTAATGACGTATCACAACATATTGTTTATTTTCAAGGTGGCGGCCATAGATCATTTATTGACGACATCCGAATAACGGAATTCTTTAATTAATGATCTATGCCGCCATCTTGAAAATAAACAATATGTTCTAATACGTTATTGGAAAAAGATTTTAGCGTGGAATTTTATAAATGAAGTAAAATAGGAGTGTTTTCATTTAAAATGTTTTGTCAACTTTTGAATTTTCTCATTAATTACATTAAATACTAAAATATCGAAATTTAAGTAATTTATTAAAGAAAATGGACATATCAGTACCTGTGAAAGTAAAATAGGTCATTCTTTTATTTTTACAGCCTACTTCGCAAAAAGTGTATTCAAAACAGAAATAATGGCGGCATTTGATTTGCTTTAAAAATCTTCTCTGGCCGCCATTTTGAAAAGAAACACCCTGTATGATATATCATTGAAAAGGGAATTTTATACAAAATACAAATATAGAAAAAATTAGGTACTTGTATTTAAAATAAGAAAGTTGATGGTACTTCCGGTTAAACCGGAAGTGATTTCGAGGTTGTGATAATATCGAAAAATTAAAATTTTTGTGATTATAATATTGTACAATTTTTATTGGTCTCTCCTAAAAACTACAAAAAAATTGGGGGGTTACAACATCCTTTGTCACCCGGTATGTTTCCCTATAATCCCTATTCACTTTTTTAAAAAAGTCTATGGTTATCCAGCTACAGACCGTGTCGAATGTGGTGGGCCACCTTGTATATATAATTTTTTTTCAGTTGCTCCACCTCCAAAACCAGCAAAAAGAAATAACTTTTCCCTTAACTTTAATATTGATGGTAATATGCAATCTGATAACTTTTCACACTCTGCATCAACAGCAACCCCAAACAGGTAAAATATAATTTTTATTGGCTCATATCATACCCTTTTACTTATCATTCGTGAGAATGGGTGGTTATTTCTGGTCACTTAAACGTTAATAGTTTGAGTATAATGGTATTGGAAGAAGGAAAAATCAACCATATAGATACACAGCGCTTAATAAATAGTGTTACAGTAAAAAACGAGATAAAATAACAAAATTATAGAAATAAATACTAGGAGTTAATATCACTCTGAATTCATTTTAAATAATTATGTTTCACTAATCGATGTTTTTTTTAATATAAAATTTGTTTTTTCTTAGAAAGGTCTACCATAAATTTTAAATAAAATGACAATCACAAACGCGGGATGCTTTTTTCACAGGACTTCAATTTAATATTGAATTCGGGCGACAAAAATTTCGGCCAGTTTAATGCGTTTAAAACACAATCATTATTTCTTGTCGCCAAAAAAACTCATTAAATTCTCATCCTCTGAGCGAACTTAGTATGTAAGGCCAAACCAACCAAGATATAAAAAAAATGACTTATTCAAGAAAAATATGTTTTACAATAGCTATAAATTTTTAGTGCTTTAAGTGCTAAGATGGATCCGTTTGAAATGGGAGATTTTGGAGGAAATTCGACTACCTCGCAAGACATTGAAAATGCAATTGGATTGTTAGACAAAAGAATAATGGAAATGAAGGTAATATTTAAATATAATTGTAAAAAGTTAAATTTTAAATAGACCCTGCTCCCTTACATTATGTTTTACTGCTGTCGACATCTGTATGAGTTGTATAAGTTTATTCCTTATTTTTTAGGCTGGTTTCACACGAGGTATCAGTTTTGGTAACGATGATTTTTCTCTGGAAAGTCTAGACCCATTAAACTCAAAATAACATTTATAATCAACCTTTACCAATACGTACTTTTAATAAAGGAACAAAGTTACAGGTATTATTAGATTATACATATTTCCAATAACATTGTTTTGTTATATATTATTATTTTTACAAGCTTTTATTTTTATACTTAGTTTATGTAAATATTTGTTAAACAATTTAATATCTATATCATAAAAAAATGTTATAGACTTTTAAAATGCCCAAATGCATTAACTTATTTAGCTAACAATATTATTTAAATTAAACCAGTAGTTATTACTTTATTCTGTTAATGCATAAGGGTTTAATAAAGTTCTTAAAGTTTTCACTGTTTGTTTTTTTTTGTAACTAATAACATTTAGACATTGCAAGTATAATAAATTAAATTTAGTAATATTTCTTGTACCAGTCATATAAAATAGTGATGGTCCCAACAGAAGTTTAATAAGCAAGAGACGAAAAATTACTTGTACTAAATGGGCGAATAATAGGGCAAACGTTTTTCTGTGGTTGAAATCAGTCGAATCAGTGAAGATTTTTTGTTGGAAGTCCTTTATATCAGCTCCGATTTTAATATCTTTTTGTTTTTTTTATTGTTTAAAATCAAAAACCTCTCAGTAATAGAATAACAAAACAAGTACTATTAGTCACGCATGCCAGTATTTAGTTAGATTGTCTCTTTTCCTCACATTGCTTATGATTTATGTTATTTAGCGCAACTGGTATATGTTATTTATACAGTGTGTGCAAAAACTCTCCCGTCACTCATTAAGGGGCGAATCTTTATTAAGAAATAAGAAAATAACTTACATATGAACATATGTCCTAAAAATGGTACTTTCGGAACTACAGGGTGTTTAAATTTAAAAAAAATAATTGTTTTTTTATTATAACTTTATACCAAAAATATCAAAAGAAATTTTTTAACCTATAAAAAAACATTTTTTTACCAGTGTCGTCCGTGAGGTATATATAATTATTTTTTGGAAAAAAATTGTACGCCACTGCGTCTGCCTCAAATGAAAGATACTTTACTAAATTTAGTTTTAAAAAGATTTCATCTAGTAATTATTTTTTAAATCAATGTACGGTATTCGTGTTAATTAATACAAAACATTTCTTGGCATGGTCATTTAATATCGCTAATATCTAACTTACAATAAATAATATCACCAATTTCCTACGCGAAAGATTGATCAATATATCAATGTTTTAACTTTTAATTCATATAATTATTAGTAAAGCAAACTTATTTTGTTGACAAGACTACCATAATAATATGCTAAATACATAGCGATTTAACCATGCAATAACTTTTATTATTTTATGCATAATCCATACATTGAATTAAAAAGTCAAGAGACCAAATTTGTTTGAAACTTAACCAAAATCCGAAATCATATTTTTTTGAGGAAATGCGGTGGCGTACCATTTTTTCTTAAAAATTATTTGCAATAAATTTTTTTATTGATGAGTTATCCCTTAAAGTTTGTTGGGATAGTTTTTGCATACCCTATATATATATATATATATATATATATATATATATATATATATATATATATATATATATATATGTATTGTTTAAATCATATATGAGCAACCGCCGGCCCGCGCTGTATTATTTGATTCAGCCCGCGATGAGACATTTCAAAAAATGTAATTAAAAAAATTAAATTAAATTACCCTACGTACTCAAACTCACGGAATTCAGTGAGCGAACAAGCCGAGTGGCGGCGATCATCAAAGAGTGAGGCACAATAAAAGATTTAATAAGAAAAATTTTAAAAACCTGAACAAAATACCGCCACTTATTTTTATTAAAAAAAAACCCTTTATCATACCTTGCCGCCAAGTCAACTCTCAGATCAAAAAGGCGCCGACGACCGTCGGAATAAAATTTTGTAGTCAACGTGGACTTGATAAGTTTGTCAAAAATATTTAGTAAGCCGCAAACCAATTAAAAAACGGCTTGGGCCACTGCTCCGCCAATAGCTGCTTATTGCAAAATTAGTTGTGTATGTGCCTATAATAGGCCAGAGTTTTTGCGCTGATAGTAAACAAAGCGGCGAGGTATGATAAAGACTTTTTTCTAATAAGTGGCGGTATTTTGTTTTAAGTTTTTATAATTTATCTTCTTAGATTTCAACGACTATATTTTCGTCTAGTGTAAAACAGTTGGGAACAAATAATCTTTTATTGTGCCTTACTTTTTGATGATCGCCGCCACTCGGCTTGCTCGCACATTTGATTCCGTGAGTAAGTAGTGTAATTTAATTTTAATATAGTCCCTTTATGGTGGATGGCTCGAACTTTAGTTCAGTTCTGCTACAAAAGTGATAACTTCGACGAGCGAAATCCTAGCGAACTGCTCTAATACAGTCTATTTGCTTTGTAACTATCGCAAGTACCTTAAAACGCGGCCAGCGAACTTATGTTTGGCCAGCAACAGGTCAAAGGTTGCACATACCTAGTTTAAATAATACAAATAATTTTTCCCCCTCTGGGAGGTTTCTGATTTTAAATAATATAGACAAATAAAAATATTTTTAAAAAAATGACAAAATCGGAGCTGTTATAGAGGACTTCCAACGATTGCCTGCTTTACGGCTTCATTGAGTTGACTAATGTTATTCTCTAAACATAAAAACACAATTTCAAGAAGAATTTGATGTTAAGATACATACAGAGTAAACTGATGAAAACAGGAGAAATACTTTCTTGTTTGAAAGAGAGCAAGTAAACAACTGGAAGTTAGTAGAAAACGCCTGGTATTTTTAAATTTTAAAATATATTTTTTTTTATATTGGGTATTATTAAAATATATGTAAATGTAAATTTAAATCTTACACGTGCAACGAAAATTTTACCAACGCTACATTTTTGGCCATGCTGTCCCAAATCACTACCTTTTTATTTCATTTTAATTAACTTTATAAAAGTAAAGGTATAAGCTGGTTAAATCAAAAACATATTATATATTATTTTATATTTTATTGGCCATTTTAAAATTTCTATATAGTGCAACAAGCTTAGCTAAAAATTTCAAATATTAAAATTTTTGTTAAAATAAATAAAGTTTTTAGGACATTATTTCCTATATATACAAATCAATTTACTGCTCCTAAAAATAACATGACCAACTATTAAAGCTTCATTAGTAACAGGCTAACAAGATTTTCATTGAATTTAATAACAACTCTACTTAGACCAATAACAAATATACTCTTAAAGCTAATATTATTGTCACCAAAGGGACTCAAACTGTAAATTACTAAAGCCTTGTTTTTCGCGCAAATCCCAATATTTCCCATTATACTCCCATATATCATCCCTTGGATTAGAAAACCATTTGGGTTCATAATGAATATTTAGCTCATCTCTTCTTTTCCGTCTTTCACGCTGCGCATTTTCTAGCTGCAACTTTAAGGACTCGGCTGTATTTAAATCTCCTTCTTCGAGTGCTCTTTGATCTGGTCTAAACCTAAAATTTACAGTTTATAGTCTTAAACTTTTAAAATGTTTAACTGACTACCTTGTATCTGTTGGAGGAAGATAGGTAGTATCTGGACCTAATTCATTTAGTTCAATTGCAAATCTTGTGAAACCATAGTAATGTTCATAATTTTCTGGAAGATTTCCAGCTCTCCAAATACACCTTGCAGACGGAGCTACTCCACAATAAATTGCTTCTGACCATTTTCCAAATAAACGTCTAACAGGTTTTCCCATCTCATCATATACTGCCCCAACAACCTAAAAGTGAAACATACAGAAAAAGATAATATCTGTGTTTAAGGCCCGACGCAAATTGAACCCAGCCCACGCACAGCACACGCGCAGCCACGCGTGCATAACTTTGTAAAACATGCTTTTAAGAGCTGGCTCTGGGCTGGGTCCAATATGCGCCACTCCATTTAAAGCATGGTTTACAAAGTTATGCCCTCGTGGGCTGCGCGTGTGCTGTGCGTGGGCTAGGTTCAATTTGCGGCGGGCCTAATACCTGACTACTGGCAAAAACTCCCAAGTGATTTTTAATATTTTTTGCGGGGAAACAAAAAGTTTTTAATAGCTTTGATACTTATTATTATTTTACGTCAGTGTTTAAAGTAAGTGAGCTACAAAAATTATACAAATAGGATTATTTACTATTAGGTAAATTTGTATGCTAGCATGTTAAATCTGCCAAAATTAAAAATTTTTGGAAACAACAGCAGATATTGCCAAGTCACTAGAGTTATTCAAGTTTGTCATTGGGATGTTAATTCTAAGAAATGGTACAACAAAGGAAATATTATATGGAGGAATTATTTTTAGCCCTTGGTGATTAGTAGTTTAAAAATAATAAACCAAAATTAAACTCAAGGACATTTACAAAAAAAATAAATGTGCGATTTTATTTTTACTATTAGTGAAATTTTTGATAACAGAAAAAGCATTTTTATAGAGGCAGGTGTTCTTCTTTTTTTTGGCTGACGGAATTTATAATTTACTTTATTTTCTACATGGATTTAAAAGAATGTTTTCCCTATTTTCTTTCAGTTTATGTATAACACTTAATTCATTATTAAAATGATTTTTCAATTTGAACTTTTTTTGTGGATTTTTTCTTGCTGAGAGCCAATTATTTACCATAAAAAAGCATTTTAAATTTTACTTTTTAATGTTAGTTTTATTGGTATACAAAAAGTAAATAATACTGTGGTTTTAATACTTTTTAGAGCACACTAAAAAATCCAAGGTTAGAGATTACACGGTAACACTTTTTATGGGCTTACTGTTGTACAATAGTCAAGCTAGTTAGTGTTTTACAAGCGCTTTATTACATTAAACAAACGTACCAAATTTCAAGCAAATCGGTTTAAGGATATTTATAAAATATAGTTTTTTTAACTTTAACGCCCTGTATCTTAGGAATGAAGCACCCTTTTCAGTTTTGTGTCGTAATAGGAAGTCAAAATACCCTGTATATTAATTTGAAAACAAGTCTTTTTGAAGCCACCTTATACATCCATCATAAAATTATTTTTTTGAAAATGTATTTTCTAATCAAGCGGGACTTTTTATAAAGAGGCACTCTTTTTCGTAAAGGTAATATTAAAAAGGTTAATTTTCTTAAATTACTTATTAAATGTTTTTATTCTGGAGAAAAGCCAAATAACATTTGGTGTAAATTTATATTCTCGGAAAACAAAATAAACTATAAAAAAAATCAGTTCAGTTCATAACTTTTGAGAAATCATGTCAACCGACCTTAAAAATAGAATTCTGTGAAATACAAATTTTCAGACCAGGTAAACGTGACGGCTCGAAATTTCTATCATAATATTTACTGTGAATACGCTACGCCCAACGGTTTTACTACCTGTCCGATCAATACTCCAAATTTATGAGAAGATTGGTGCGATCTGGTAGATAGGACTTACCGAATAATTTTTTTAGCTTTAGTACAACAAAACCGTTAAGCCCATTTTTTTACATAAATAATTTATTATAAGTTTTATGTTTAGGATTAATCATTGTTTAATATTATAAGTTATGAAGGTAAAATAGGATTTAAAAAGAAAAAACCGTAGACTTACTTCATGACGTTTTGAAGACCAATAGCTGGCTTTTGAAAATGTCAATTTACAGGTTATTTTGCCGTTGTCTATTTTAAGTTCTCCATATTGATCAACCCATCGCTGGTTACCAAACAAATTATGAACACAGGTAGTTACTTTATTCCAAGTGTAAAGATCTCCTGTTTTTGGTAATAACACGTGGACATTACCCACTGGCTGAAACTCCATACTTTTACCCCAAAACTTGGTTTTAATTCTTGCATCTTGCCAAAAAGTGAAATTTGAACTTTCTGCGTAACAGGCACTTATAGGTGGATGGTGAGATACTTGTTCAGCTATAAACCTAGTAAAGAAAAATACTAATCAACTTATCCCATTGTACTATTTTTGTCATTATCAGTCTTGCCTGTTAGACCGTTAGTTTTTTTTTAAATTGTTATTCTTTTATCATGAAAATACTAAAAATTGGAGACATTCCTCGAAATAATATAACAAAGTAAATACAGGTTTTTGAAATGTTATTGTACAAGGTGGGGCAAAATCGTCACTTTTTATCAAAATCTTACGTTTCTGTATGTTTTACACAAAAACTGACCCCCGCTTGCAAAGTTTAAATTTTAAGCCAAACTTACTGGTTAAAACAGCAATTCGCTATCTTGCGTCATTTACTCTCCACAGAGTGTTTCCTAATTGCTTTTTGCTTTTTCTCAAATCCTTTCCCCATATCTTTTTACACACAACTTGTAATATGATAAGAGGAGAACTAGAGGAAGGTGTAAAAACGAAGCGCATTTACCTTTAAAAACATCTAAAGGTAAAGGGTTTCTATTAGATATCGACAGTTTGTGCTATGCTATAAAGCAGTATTATAAAACAGTGTTGCGAGGTGTATCTATATCTATCTATCTATAGTTGTATTCATCCTAGTTTTTTATTAAATTAATTTCTTTATTTTCAACAAATACGATTTTGCTTAGAAGTAAAAAAGCTAGTCACCTAGAGTTACATAGCAAAGCTGATTCCTTTAAAGTTATTTTTAGGGCCTAATTAAAAAGGGGCTAAACCAAGCAAAAGTAGTAAAACTTTTAACAGAATATTATATTTTAATACGGAAATATTATTTCTTAATTATTTTTTGTTAAAACAGGTGCACGTCAAACAAGAGTAGAAATATGGTACATTGTCAGTTAATACGTTTTTAACGCTAGGGTTGCTTTACCCATAATAATAACTCTACTTAATGTAATGTTTTATATGTAAGTAAAAGACTATTTTTTATTATATATTTTAAATATATTTTTATAACATTTTAATTATTATTGACAACTTTAAAACTAAAAACTATTTCCCTGCTGGGTACTTGTGCCAGGTGTATATAATACATAATACAAACACTTCATTACATGCCCCTTTTTTTAAAGGTTTAACCTATCTGGTGGTCGAATTGTCCTTCTACTTCTCCGCTCATTGACTTGTTTTTCATCCAAACATATATTTTCTTCCTCAGCCTCTATGTCACTAGTTTAGTTTGCCCAATTTAAATTGTGATTAATTGTGCTTCCTTGAATTATCAATGTATTAATATAATTACTACTGGAACTGTTGAGACTATCTTTGTTTTGTTGATTCCTGTATAATTTAAGTTGACTTCGGTTTCTTCTGTAGCTCTTTCCATTGTTGTCACTAATTACATAATAAAAATGATTTGCAGATATTATATTTCCTGTTTCCCAAGTACCGTCTTTATTGCGTTTAAATAATACTTTCTGATTTTCTTGTAAAAGATTCATTTTTCTTGTGTTTCTGTCATAATATCGTTTCTGATTTTCTTGTTTTTGTAACATTTGTTTTCTAACATTTTCCAGATCAATTTGCTTGAAGTGAAGCTCATCTTTGTGAACTGGTAGTGGAGTTCTAATGCTTCTATTAAATAATAATTGTGCTGGTGACGGTAACCCATCGGCTTTTGCCGTATTGTTATAGTACAGGATCGCCAAAAATAAATCTTTATTATCATTAGAAACTTTAAAAAATAAACTTTTTACAATTTGAATACGACGTTCGACCATACCATTAGATTGTGAATAATAAGGACTGGAAGTATTTAATTTAATGGAATATAATTTAGCAAAATTATAAAATTCTATAGACGAAAAAAATTCTACTGGTAAACCAAAAGAGCTAAATATATTTTTATACTAGATATAACAGAAGTAGCATTTTTACTGTGTATTTTATTAACTATCAAATATTTACTATAATAATCAACAATAACAAGAAAGTTTGTACCATTAACGTAAGCAAAATCGATTCCAATTTAATTTAATTTGATATTGCAACAAACGCATCATTAATCTTTGTAATCTTGGCGATAAGTTCTCAATTGGTTTTTAATTATACCTAAAGAGGCTGATTACGGTGTTTACTACAAAATTAATACCATAAAGATAATAATTAAAACATTCACAACCAAAAACTATAGCCAAAAGCTCCTTTTCAATTTGGCTATATTTTTGTTGTGCAGCATTAAGAGAAACTGAAGCAAATTCTATAGGATGCCCATTTTGCATTATAACAGCACCTATTCCGTATTGACTTGCGTCAACAAATAAAACGGTTTCTTTCTGTGGATCAAAATACAACAATACTGATGTGGAAGTAATAAAATATTTAAGATTTTTAAAACACTTGTCTTGCTCATGATCCCATACCCATTCATATTAATTACCTAATAATCTACGTAAGGAAGCTGTTTTATCTGACAAATTTGGTATAAATTTACCTAAAGATGTAACTAATCCTAAAAACCGTTGTAATTCAGTTTTTTTTGGGAATAGACATATTTTCTATGTCTTAAATTTTTTTACTATCTGCTTTAATTCCCAGTTTAATTATTATGTGATCCAAAAACTTAATTTCCTCCAACGCAAATTTTGATTTATCCCTATTTAAAGTAAGTCCATTATTTGCTAATCTTTTAGGTACAAGATTTATATTTTTATTATGATCTTCCAAATCTTTTTCAAAAACTAAAATGTCATCAAAATATGCAATAACCCCGGGAAGACCCTCAACAAGCCTACAAATGATACTTTGAAATATTTCTGGTGCACTACAAATTCCAAAGGGCATTCTCAAAGAAAGATATCTCCCAAATAGTGTGCTATTATACAAAGTTTTGAACTTTTTTCATCGAGAGGTACTTGCATAAATGCAGAGGAAGCCTTCAAAACAGAATATATTTTTGAACCTGTTAACTGAGAAAAATATCTTGAAAATTAGAAATCATAAAATGTCCTCTTTTAATATATTCATTTAATGCTCTTGGATCCATGCAAATCCTCACATCACCATTTGGTTTATTAACTACAACGATTGGATGTACCCAATCGGTTGGTTCACTTATTTTTCAAATTAAGCCCTCTTTTTCATGTCATTTAGTTTAAGATTAACTTTGTCTTTTAAAGCAAATGGCATTTTTCTTGCAGAACTAATTTTTGGTACAGCTTTTTCATCTAACTAAATACTACATTTTTCATTTTTAACTTTTCCGATACCTTCAAAAATTTAGAATATTTTGAAAGAATGGTATTAATAGATTCAGTAAAACATATATTTTGTTCTTTTGATCTGTTATAATATTAAGTGTAATGGCACCATCTAAGCTTAAAATTGATTGACCACAAGATTCTTTATTTAAAATGTAAACATTCATTTTTTAATTATATTGGGGAACCCACATTCAAATAAATTATAACCTTTTGTAAATATTTGATGTCCTGAATAAGATCTTAATGATTCGTCCTTGATTATTAAATTTCCTGAAAATTTTATTTTAGAAAAATCTGTAAAAATTAGTATATTAACATCACTACCAGTATCTATTTTTAACTTAATGCTGGCACCGTCTATGTTAATTATTTCAGACCATTCTAAAGTATTATTACTTGTGTGAGATATTGTCCAAACAAATTTGTCATATTTTAAAATTGTGTCTACCAGTAAATTATTTTTATCAGGAACTTTAACGTTATAAACCTGCTTGAAATTTCTACAATATTTTATAAAATGGCCTTTACAACCACAATTATTGCACTTTTTATTCTATGTCAGACATCTATTAATAATGTGTGTTAATCCACAATTTAAACACTTTATTCTGTCTTTACTCACATAATTTAAACCTTTAGACCCATTTCTGTCATATTCATCCCTTTTTTAATGTTATACTTATCAAAATCCCGATTGGTTATAGCCGAAAAACTCCAGAATCATTATGATCAACTGACTTATTATATAATTTTTTTAGTCATGCTACCTATTTCTAGGCTTCTACAAATTAAAATTGTTTCTTGAAAAGTTAAATCAGGTTTTCGCCAAAGAACCTCCTGGATTTTTTGTCAGCAATTCCCAAAATAATTCGAACGCTTAATAAAATATCTTATCTTTAAATTCAGAAATTGATATTAAGGTTTTTCATTCCGTAAGAAAATAATCAAAACCTTCAGTGCGATGTTGATTTCTACCAAAAAATGAAAGTGGTAGTAATGCTAAATTTTTAATTGGATTACAATATTCATCAAATTTTTTAAAAAGTATGTCAATTTTATTTTTGTCGGTGTCTTTGTCATATTCAAATGTATTATAAATTTGTAAACCTTCATTTTCAATGAATTGAAATGAAGTAAAAGAGTTTTTTTACAAATATCTTTTTATAACATTTTAATTATTATTGACAACTTCAAAACTAGAAACTATTTCCCTGCTGGTTACTGTTTCCAGATATACAGGTTCAGTTAAATAACACTACTCAACAAATTTTCAACTTTTAATTTTATCTGAGTTTTCATTATGTGATTATTATTCCTTGCCACTGATATTATAAAAATATATAAATAAGCACTTTCCATCACATCTCAATTTCCAGATATACAGCTATGTCCGAAATTTCAAAGTTGTCATGATTTTATTCTTGTTTTAATTGGAATGGTGTGGTTTTTTTGGAGTGACTGGCTATCCTCTTGTACTCAGATGCTGGGGTATCTCTAAGAAGGCTCCAGCAGTAATCTGCGAGCATAGCAGGCTCCCATCGACCTTGAAAACGTTTCTCAAATGCAGCAACATCTTGATGAAAGCGTTCTCCGTGTTCGTCACTAACTGACCCCATATTGTCAGGGAAAAAATCCAAATGTGAATGAAGAAAATGCAGTTTTAATGACATATTGCATCCCATTTTATGGTAGCAGTCCAACAAAATATCTATTTTTTCGCGAAAATCATCTGCTTTCTTGTTACCAAGGAAATTTTTCGTGACATCGACAAAAGCGTTCCATGCTTGTTTTTCAATATTGTTGAGAGTAGAAGTAAAAGACGAGTCTTGAATTAGTTTATTTATGTCTGGACCTACGAAAACACCCTCTTTGATTTTCTCGTCACTAAGTTTAGGAAACTTTTGCTTGAGAAACTGGAATACAGAACCGTCTTTGCTTAATTTTTTAACAAAATTTTTATAAGTCCCAATTTGATGTGCAATGCCGGTAAAATGATTTTATCTGGCTCAACCAAAGGATCAAATTTAATGTTTTTTGTCGCACAACTATAGAGTGACGTGATGGCCAATCTTTTTTATAAAATGTAGTGATCGCGCTCGGCTGTCCCACTCACAAAGAAAGCAGCAATATTTTGTATAGCCTGACTGCAAGCCAGTTAACAAAGAAACCACTTTAAGATCTGCGCAAATAGGCCACTTATGTTCTTTGTAATTAAGTTTTTCTAGCACAAGTTTCATGACATCATAAGTTTCTTTCAAGTTAGCACTATAAGCAAGGGGCAAAGATGGCAACTTATTTCCATTGTGTAACAAAACTCCTTTCAGACTGGTTTTTGAGGAGTCAATAAATAAACGCCATTCAGTAGCAACATGATTTTGTCCTAGTTGTGACATTAATCCATTCACATCATTGCAAAAACCAAGCCATCTTCTTTAGAAAAGTACGGAACTAGTGAACTATGTCGTTTTCGGTAAAAAGTTACCTTTATATCCGATTCACATAGATTCCATTGCTGTAATCTTGAAGTTAATAACTCTGCTTTGTAAATAGGTAAATTTAAATCTCTTATCAAGTCATTAAGCCTAGTTTGATTAACCAAAAGTGGCTTTGTTTCATCTTTTGGGGCATAACTTGGATCCTCACGATTTTCATCATCCGTCGAACTTGAGTCATTCATCGTCTCAATTAAATTTGGATTTAGGCACTCAGGAACAGGTAACTCGTCAGAATGTGGCTGAGGCTTTATTACAGATGTCACGTCAGCATACTTAATACTTCGTTTTGATTTTTCGGAAAACCCTTTTAATTGCGTGAGACAAAAATAACAATCCTCGGCATGATTCGTTGGCTCCATCCATAGCATTGGCTTACCAAATGGCATTTTTTTAGTAGTTCCCTTAGACCAACCATTCAGATTCGTATAACATCTTAAACAGCATACTTTAGGCACCCACGGCTTGTCTTGATTTCTTACGTCACGGTTAAAATAAGCTCGATAGGTCTGTTTAATTAAGTCAGACAGAGGCTTTTTTCGATTTTGGCGTAAATTCTCCACAAACATAGCAAAATAAATCAGGACTATTAACACACACTCGCGACATTTTAGAAAACAGTTATTAAACTAACGAATGCACTAAGTTCCATCCGCAATACTTATAAATTTCACGACTACCCGTAATTTAACTATTCAAGGTCGGTAAAAACATAAAAAGTCCTATATCTCCACTTCTAGATGTGATATCAAAATAAAATGCCTATAGTTATTTATCATAAGGCAACCTCATTATAAAAAAATACAAACTGGGTCAGATATTTTTTTGTGTTGAATAGTGTAACATGTGAGAAAAAGAGACAATCTAACTAAGTACCAACATGTAAACAGGCGTGAATAATAGTGCTTGTTTTGTTATTCTATTGCCGGCCGATGAACCAAAACGCATTGCTCATATTGTATATAATACATAATACAAACATTTCATTACACTTAACAATATAACTATGACGGAATGGACACAAATTTCTTTACTTAAAGAAGTATATATTTTATTACTGAATATACAAACTGTCCACGGATGGGTTTAACAAGAGGACAAATGGACAAAAATTTCATTTTTAGAAAAAAAGCCATTCTTTATAAAAATGTTTGCTTGTTAAAAAAATAAGATTCATGAAGAGAAAATGTTGATTTTGTATACGGGGTTCGCAAAAACTTAAAAACATTATTTTTCTCCAAGAGTAAACTACTTTATTTTTAATTTTTAAGCAAAATTTTATTAGGAAAATGTATTTAGAATAATGTTTGTAGTGATAAAAACAATAATACGAAATGATATTAAACTTCATAATTTAGCAAAATCGCCTTGATAAGTTTCATTAACAGCTAAAAATTGTGTTGTGTAGGATTTTGGAGAATTCAGGTGCTTGAAAAGCAAATTGTAAGAGGTCATTTTATTATAAAAATTTAAAATTATTATTTTTCATAACTTTAAAATCAGTTTCATGAATCTTTTCGACACTTCTGAAACATTAATAAAGTATTTCAAAATGCTATTGTACATAAACTTTCTAAATGATATTTTGCTTAAAAATTAAAAATAAAAGTGGTTTATTCTTGGAGAAAAATCACGCTTTTAAGTTTCTGTGAACCCTGTATACAAAATCACATTTTTTCTTCGTAAATCCTATTTTTTACAAGCAAATTTTTTTATAAAGAATGACTTTTTGTCGAAAAACTACATTTTTGGTCCATTTGTCCTCTTGTTAACCCCATCCGTGGACAGTCTGTAGTTTATAGATTTTATTATTGTATTTTAATACTGTTTTACACATGATATCTTAAATAAAAATCATACAGACACCCTAACACCAGCTTGGGACATTATTTAGAACCGAGTTTTACAATAATTTCATGGCCATTTTAAAGAATTGCGATTTTACTCCTTTTTAGATCTGTCAAAGGAAGTATTTTTTTTAAAATTTAAAATCTCGAGAACAATTTGACTATGGACATTAAGCTTAGGAAGATTCTGTATGTATAAAAAACATAGTTATGCAACCCGTAAAGTTAATTATTCAGTAAATATGATTTACAGGCAAAGAGGTAAGTATATTTTTTATTTAATATATTAAAATTTATTTTTAAATTTTGGAAAAGAAAAATTAGTTAAAATGTATTTTCTCACTTTTCCCAAAGAAGTTACTGAAAAAATAGGGAATGATATTAAAAGGACCCCTACCTAAAACCCCTATCTTCCCGAATACATTCAAATGTCTCTCCCAAGAGAGGATTAAATGGCTTGTTTCCTGCTCGAGTTAACGTACTCGCATATGCGGACACTGCAAAAGCAGCAATTTGAACCATCCTCTCGTAGGGATCGTCGGTACTTGCTGCCCTATCCAAAAGTTCGGAATATTCAAGTTCTTCGCAAAGACGTTGTAATGCATTTAAAGGTTCGTTTAATGCCACTGGCATACTGACTTGGGACAAATCCTTTCCTAAAATTTGGAGAAAGAACATATTTTAGTTAAAATAAACCAGTCGTCTTTATGTAAGTACATCGAACATATGTAAAAGATTAAAACACAGTCTTTTTATTTTGCACTTTCTTTTTAATATTGTTTAGATTTTCTTAAACAGATACAGGTAGATCCAAGGTATGATATATCAAAATGTATTTTGTTTTTCGTAAAATCCCGACACGACATAATATTAATTAAAAACTAAAAATTAGTAAGGTCCAATATTAAATTTGACATCTTCGGGAAAAAATATTGATAAAAATGCGTGACTACAAACAACAATTCATCTGCCCGAGGGTCGATAAAAAATAGAATTTTAAAATAATTTAAACATTTATTAATAAACCTAATGTATTTACTTTACTTTATCAACAGCAACTATGTGATTACTGTATCATGTCTAAAAATGTATAGATAGTTTTAATGCGTAATCTGTAAATAAATTTACATACGGCATTTTCTAATATTGATCTTGGGTTTACCCGATCCATTAAACCCATTAAAAAAAGGATCCCTTAACTCGGGTTGGATCCTGCTGACCCAGGTTAAACTCAGGGTTAGTTAAAAAAGATATAGGCGTCTTTAAAAACTGAAAAGATGTCACCTGTGGTAGGTACAACAGATCAGATCGCAATGCGAGCAGAGCGCGTAAAACGAAGTAAATATGAATGAGCTCATTGGCATTAAAACTAAAATCATAAATATGTATTTTGATACCTTACCTATATTTTTGCTTAAAAGATTCCATAGAGATAAACCTCCTGTGTGCGGTCGAGGTACAGGTAGAGTTGTTCGTCTTCCAGTTAAACTTCGATCTGACAGTTCTGCAAAGAAAAATAAAAATAAAAAGCTGCCGAACTATTTAAAATATTGACACAAATATTTTCTGTTGGATAATGGACTTAACAGAATCTTAAACAAGAAAAGAAATGTGATCACCTATAATCAAATCCACAGTTTTACACGCTATAAAAACCTAAAAGGAAATTATAGGGCTAGTTTTTCAGGATATATAATTAAATGCTGCGGTGAAATTTTATTGCCAATTCTGATATACGCGTTTTATTCACCGATTTAAAAGTAAAATTGATAGGTATTAGAAACCGGTCCCTACGTATTTTCAATACACCTGTGCACGAATTTTTGACCCCACACTGGGAGGGTTGCTCTACAATTCTGGACATGCGCAATTCGTATAACACACAAGGTTTTCAATGGTGAAAATCAAATATAGTTTTGCCAACACCGAAAAATGTTGCAGTGTTTCAATCAAAGAATGTATAAAGCGAAGGAATTTTAACCACTCAGCTAGTGTTGTCAGAAATCAAGAATTTTTACGATGATTTTTAATGACAAAAGGCAAAGAGAATTTTTAAAGTAAAAACTGGGATTTTTTCCGATTTAAAAGCTACTTTAGTCTGAAAGCTATATACGTGCTAAACGTTATATACGTGTTTATTTTGTATTTTGCATTATTTGTGCACTTTATAAAAAAATAGTGTATAAACAACTTTAGTTATGTTCAAGAAAATCTTTATTTTACATAGGCAATGTTCCCTACACTTGGTATTTAGTAATTGTATACCTTGGATAATTTTGTCTTTTATTACCTTATTTACTGTTTCTCTTGCACCCCTGTTTGCTGGCCAAGAGGTGGCGATATTTCACTACGACAGCCCGGTTCGATTTGTTTCTGTTTGTACCTGCAACCTTACTTATCTGACAGATAAGTGTCGCAGTTCGAGGTTTGCCCCGCTCCACAGCTTGTCGGTAAATTAACATCAAAATAATTGTTCGCGACGGCGTTCGCTCCGATGTCCAGATTTGTACGGTTGCAGGTCGTAGTTCAAATCTGGACGCACCTTTAGGTAAATGTTCTTTGACAACAAATAAATAAAGAAAGTAATGCGATAATTTTATTTTAAACTAATATATGAAATCTTGTTAATTCAACTAACAACAGAACAAAAAAATATAAACTATAATAATACTAAATAACGTAAAACAATATATTTTAAACCGATCTGCCCGCTCGATAATCTCGCTCAATGTCGTCGCGTTACTATGTACGCATGTATTTAATTTTGGCACAATATCGCGCTTTTTGCTCGTCACTAACCTCGTCGCACCACTATGTTTCAGCGTTGTTATTAAACAGCTATGTTGTGTACAGTGTGGCGAATTACTCAAAGGTATGCCGATTCGCAAGAGTTCAGTTTGACGGGACATTGTAAATTATTCGCCTATAGCTACGGAAACAAGCGTTCAATACGGTAAAGGAATATAAAGCCTAAATAATTTTTAGCAATTGTTGTTTGTCAATTTAAAAAAAAGACTTTTACTTAAAAAATAACATAATTGATTTTTAGTATAAAATAAAAGAGATTTTATTGGCACAGATTTTACCTTAAAAAATTGATAACTGTTTTGGTTTTAGTAGCCATATTACTTCGAAAATAATTGTTGTTTTTACAGTAGATATGGCTTAAATAAAAAGTAAGAAAAATATTTTACAATATAAATGTAAATTTTGAAGATGTTAAAAAATTATTGAAACAAAATAACCATCGAGCCATTAACGTTTATTATTTAAGATTAAAGTAAAAAAATTGTATACATTAGAAACGTTCGTCCTTAAATCGAATGCTGTAAATTATTAAATTATAATTATTTGTTATACAACTTTTATAATTATTTTATTAAAAAAAATATTATTATATTACCAAGTAAAAGGTACACAGACAACCATCTAAATAATACAGTTACTCACCTCCTAGGCCCAAATTAGCTGCCGGACTAATTAGTT
Organism: Listronotus bonariensis; assembly: GCA_014170235.1. Taxonomy (NCBI): domain Eukaryota; kingdom Metazoa; phylum Arthropoda; class Insecta; order Coleoptera; family Curculionidae; genus Listronotus; species Listronotus bonariensis. The sequence continues at coordinate 61,396 of JACEGR010001493.1, forward strand.
CTGTTCCCAATTCGGATTCAGAACTAATGCTACCTTCTCCACTTGAAAATGAATCTGCTTCTGAACTAGTTTCTGATCTTGTTCTAACCTAAATAACGATTAATTAGTAATATTTTTTCTCAATATACAGTGTGTTTACGTAAGTTGGCGTCATATGGGAAACCACTTAATTATTAATTTTACGAAAAAAGTTATTATTTAAGTTGTTTTTACAGTTTGAAAGACTTCTTGCATGAAAGTTTTCTTGCTGCAATTTTTCTATCTGCACAATCGCACTTTGCAGCGTCATATGGGAAATCACTTAATTATTAATTTTACGAAAAAAGTTATTATTTAAGTTGTTTTTAGAGTTTGAAAGACTTCTTGCATGAAAGTTTTCTTGCTGCAATTTTTTCTATCTGCACAATCGCACTTTGTAGCAATTTTTAAAAAAGTGAAAAATGCGCGTGCGCAGCAAGAAAACAATGCATGCAAGAAAACTTACAAACTGTAAAAACAGCTTTATAAAAACTTCTGCATGGTTCAAACCTAAAAAGCACTTATCAAATAGTAAATTATAAAGTCATCTAAATGTAATTTTCCTTAAGAGTAAAGTACCTGTATTTTTGATAATATTGTAAAATTGTTATGAAGAAAATATTTTGGAATATAAAATCACATTTAACATATGGAATTTTATTTATTTACTAAAGTTTTTCTTTTCATTTTTTTCTGCAATAATACTAAACATTTAAGTTTCTACATTAGTGCAATACATTTTATACCTATAAATTTTATAGGATAATTTTAAATAAACTTTTAAATTTACCGTTATCAAAACAAGAATAACGTAGAATGCGCTAATGTACAACTTTATTTTTTTCTGATTATAGCAGACAAAAGAAAGTAAAAAAATGTTTATCCAACACTTACATATAATATCTACATAATTGATCAGATTTGAGGATATAAAGTGTACTATAAGTCACTAGTGAGCTAAAGTACCCTTTAGCTCACTAGTGAATTATAGACTTATACAAAATTTTCTTGCTGGTGTTGACAATGACAAGTAACAAATAATGGATGACGTTTTCAAATTATTTTCGATATTAAAAACGATTTATACGAAAGTGTTGGATAAAATTTTGTATTAGACACGTGAGTTATTACATATAAGTCACTTAAGAAAATTACCTCTCTCGCCCTTCGGGCTCGAGAGTTAAACTTTCTTGCGTGACTTATATGTAATATAACTCACTTATCTAATAAATAACTATTAGAAGTCATTTTTAATTCTAAACATCTTTTCCTTATGACAATTTTTAATATTAGCAAAAATACAGGTACTTTACTCTTAAGCAAAAATTAAGTTTTTGGCCAAACTTCGTAGATGACTGATACAATTTGATATCTGATGGTTGGTTGCACTTTAGGTTTTGGACCATGCAGGACTTTTTATAAAAATAACTTTGTTTTCGTAAAATTAATAATAAAAATTTTCCATATGACGCCAACTAATGTAGACACGCTGTATGTAGTTTTTTGTCCCGAATGACCACAAAGTCGTTATCCAGTCGTCGGAAAAATATCAGGAACCTTCGATACGATATTTTTTATTTGTGTTGACTTTTTAACTTGAAGTTAAACAAAATTTAAATTGAAACTCTGTATATAGTTCACGTTATCAATTTTTCGTTAAATTACTTTTCTAAGGATATACTGCCTTAAAAGTACCATACACTCCTAAATATCTTTAAAGTGTTTAAGTAAAAAGATAATTTATTTAACAAAAATTCAATTGTTTTTGTCGAAATAAAACAAAAAAAAAAAATGTTTTTTGACAACTAAAAAAACAATTTAGAAAATAAGTTTTCGCTAGTACACCCTATATTGCAATGGTTTATTTCTAAAAATCCTTTCAATATTTTACCAAACCAAAAACGTTTATATATTCAGAAATGGTGAAATTTATTGATCCTTATCATGTTTTACTCATACTTAAAGACTAGTTTTCACATTTAGTGCATAAACTTAAAAATTACCTCTCAATTTATTGATTTATATTAATGTCATTGACATTTATTATTTTATTAGTTCAGCAAGTAAAATAAGCAGTTTACTATCTTAACCATAACTCATAGGCAAATTACCCTAACAAAAATAAACATACAAGCTAGAAACATGGGCGCCGCGCCGCCTGGATGAAATCCCGGGCAAGAGCGGGATTGTTTTTAATTTAAAATTTCTTGCCGATAAAACCGCTTATTCAGCAATATTTTTTGCAATAATACTACAAAAATTATCATATCATCTCGCACATCCGTTTTAATATTCATGCCACAAAAGAATGACGGTAAAAATTGACTACTAATGATTTACAATATTATTAAATTTTATAACTAAAGGTAAAATTACTCCGAAAATAAAAATAATAATTTTTTCTATTTTGACTAAATTTATTGATAAAAATTTCCTTTGTTTATATGTCGGGAATGAAACGTTTTCGAAAAAAAATCAGATTTGTGATCATCATCACCTCAACCCAACTTTCTACACCAGGGATGCTCAGATTTAAACTATCGGCGATCTACCTGAAAAAAAAAAATAGCAGCAAGCGATCGACTAAGGAGGAAGACACATTTTTAAAGGTCATTTATTGTATACGAACGAATTACACAGATGAGGAGGTGATCTGCAAACCGCCGTTTTTGCATAAGAGATTATTTTAAGAAAAACAGCTCTTTGTTGCGTACTGAAAGAAAATGTCAAACATTTTTAAGAAGTTCGGATAAAATAAATACAGTTACTTAAAAAATCTCTAATTTGGCCATGGAACACTATTTAAAGTATAATGTCAAAAACTGCGGTTTGCAGATCACCTCCTCAGATATACTATAAAAAAACAACATGGTTTACTAGTACCGAATGTTACCTAATCTTTAGATGTCGATGCATGGCACTGCATGTCTTCTGCGCACTTCTCATAGGATGGCACGTATTAACTGAGTGCCATCCGCAAGCATGACCACAGATGTTCGTCAGATAGCCGATTGCGGTATTTTGATTTTATAATTTTCATTTCGGAAAACGCAGATTCGCATAAATAGGTCGATCCAAACAATGCTGTTAACTGCAGAGCGATTTGTTTCAGATGTGGATATTTTCCTCCAGATATTACAAAACCACCATTTTGTATCTGTTACCCTGGCTTTGAGGTGTATATCTGACATGATCTGCAATACCTCGTTTTCGATAGAAGGCAAGTCCAGGTCGAATGTATACGATATTTCAGAAGCAGTTTTTTCAACATCCACCCAAGAAAATGGATAAGTCATGAAAGTAACAACAGTTGCCAATTTTCTTAAATTAGAAAAACTTCTCTCAAACTCACTAAAAATATTTCTTCATTCTGTTTCGTACTTATTATAATTTGATACAATACTGTCCCTTGCTTTTAAAGACTGAAAATTTGTCAAATCATTTTTATTCAGTTAATTAATCAGTAGCTGCAATTTACATTTGAATGAGTTTATTTCGCTAATCATGTCGATAATCATTTTATTTTTCCCTTGTAGCTCCATGTTAATGGTGTTCAAATAACCGGTAACATCTGTTAAGAAAACAAAATCACATGCTATCTATCACTTTTAGAATAGAAATTATTTTGGGCACTAATTCTTAAATCCTAGATAGGTAAATGTGGCCTAAATGTAGAATTATTTTCGCGATCGACCCGATTGAGCACCCCTGTTCTACATAATTACAGTAATTTTTTATTTTCAGTTCCTATGTACCCATATTAATGTTGGCTTATAAGTTTATTTATTTTTTTATCAATAAATTACACAATTTTCTTCTTTGTATTAATTATTAAATTTTTATTACTAATTAACATAATATACTATCCTTGGAAAATAAAAATATTAAAATATCCGATATAAATATCGGATATATATCGTAAATATCCTATAAGATATTTTGATATTTTCTATAAATAATGTCATATTTACTATGTCTGCTGCTTAAGCTGTGTTTATAAAAGTTCCGTATTTGGAGGATTTCAGACATGCTCAATTAAACAGTAATGTCAGCACTATTGCCAAATATTACTGTAAATGTGATGTTGTCATTTCTTATGGTAAAAATTGAATTTCGAATGTTTGGAATCCTACTAAAGTTAAGATAGTTATTTTATTCCAATCAAAATAGGTACATTATTACATTTCAAATAACATTAACTTAGCGCAAAACTCGAACTGGGCAACAATGCTAATATCACTGTTCATTTCTAGTTATTCGAAAACTTCCAAATACCAAATTTCGTAAATGCCGCTTAAGAAGTTTTAAAGATATCAGAGTACTTCTTGTACTTTTCGCTAAAAATGTGGTGCTTTTTTATCATAGCAACTTATGAAATTTAATTTTAAAAATTTGTAAATTTATTAAATATGCTCGGCTTATTGCAATAAAGATAAAAAAATTCATTATAAAAAAAACAGAAAAACTATGCAAAGCATAAAACTGATATCTGTAGCGACTTTACTGTTAAATTATTCATGCTCAACACCTTTTAGAAATTACATTTTGCAAATTCAGCACAAGCAGTTTAAAAATATTTATGATATGCAGTATTTTTACTAACCCAGTATCTTATGATTACTTTGGTTTTCAAATTAGTAGAAAAATTTAATATTAGCTAGAAATAAAAGAACTTTTCCTCAAAATAGTACATAATAGTATTGTGTTTCTTTTTATTATGCTTCTTTTATAAATTTGACATAACTGTATTTAATAGAGCCGTGTAATAATGATAGGATTTTCTTGTAGCGGTATAATTATAATATGCAACTATGGCTGTCCTTATTTGAAATCGTTTTATAACACTTATTTAAATCTTTACAATTGAAAAGAAAATTAGCATTACAAAAACCCAGTTAATAATCCTTTAAAATGATAAACACAAGTTTACGTCATCAATACTTCAGAATTAATAATTAATCTAGTACACAAAAACAATATTTTTAACACAAACACAGGCATTGAAAGTGGGGTATGACACAATCCTACAGCTATAAAAAATATTCTGCAGCAAATGTCAGGTGCAACAAATTTAAGAGCATTATATGTAGAAGTAGATACAAAATTATTGTATATAAAACAGAAGAAAATTATACTTATTAAAAAATATTTATTAAAAGTCCAGCAATTAAATTTATATAGGTGCTGATGTAAACAGATTAGATAAGGTAATGTAAGATAAATAAATAGAAAAATTATGAAACAAAAAATCAATTTAAAGATACCTAGCTTTTAGGATATCAGTTTATTAATTATAAAAGTTTAAAAAATGTTTTTATACAAAAGCAGAAAATATAATTTATAGACCAGGAACTATTATTCTTTTATAATTAATAATTTTTATAAACAAGCAAACACAATAATTTTGGCAGTATCTTCTAGGACTAGTAAATTTTTAAAAAATTGTATAAAACTAAAATTTAAGTAAAAAATAACAAAGTTATGCGCAAATTGAAAAGTTTCATTGGTATGGATATTGGATTTGTAAAAGACTGGTGAAATATTTGTTAGAGAAACAATTTACAATTTAAACAGAGCACTTACCTTTACTGGGCTTATTAAAGGTAAAACCGATTAATAACCCTACAGTTTGCTTTGCACAAGTACAGTTTACAAATATCCAAATTTGACTTGGCATTCGGCATGTAGCTGGAAAAAACTTCTATGTACCCGACACCTTATCAAGAACATCTAGGCCAAGGAAATGATAATAAAGATGTATTAGATGGAAAACCATTTAAAAAATACAATGAAAGATATGATAAAAATTGAAAATGTAAAGGAACAAAAAACGTTAGTTACATTAAATTGTTTTATAGCTAAAAACATGCGCACCTTCAAGTATTAAATACTGCTAAACTCCAACATCGAAAACGCTAGACTGGATAATGATTTGGGATCAAAAGATAAAATTTAGGACTCTAAACATAGATCACGTATGTTTCTTTTAATATAAAAATATATCGTTACCTCACTTTCTTCATCCTTTTCGTCGTCACGATGGAATACTGCCGTTTTGTCTGCAGATAGATCTTCCGCATCAAAGAACTCTGTAGCACTTACACATGAGGAACTATAGCTTAGTGAAGTATTGTAAAGATGTCGCTAAAAATAATATGTTTATGTAAAACATTAAAAACAACTCTTTATTAATTTATACTTCTAGTCAATTTAATATTTAAATGGCATAATTTCGCAAAGATGTGATATACTTCTAACAACATTATGTGAATTTAAATTTAAAACATTTTCTTTTCCTGTTAATTTGCGTTTGCTGTATTTTACTTGAGTAATTTTTGTTAACGTGGTGTTTAAAACAGAGCTAATCAGGCCAGAATTAAATAATCGTAAAATGTTCATAAACTATCTAAATCACAAAAGATGATGCACGACTTTAGGCGACTCTGTAGTGATTGTAAAAAAGAAGATTAACACATCCATTTTTTGTGACTACTTGATTAATGTTTTCTTGTTTTATCGCATTTATGGCACTCTAGATTGAAAATAAAAATAAAAAAAAATAGGTTAGATTTCAAAAAGTGGTAAGTAAAAATATACCGGGTGTCCATATAAAATAAAAAAGTTAAATTTGTTCTGGGGTAAACAGAAAGGTATGGGAAAATACTAAATAACCCGAAACAATGCACATTTATGTGTTATACCTACGTACCAATAATCTAATATATTGCCAATGTCAAGTTTTTTTCCCTAATTTACTAAATAATTAATAGTTTAAAAAAACTAAAAACACGCTTTTATATGCAACCGAACTAAAAATTAGAAAAATAATTTTTCATTAAAAAATATATTGTCATTTCATAGTAAAAGCGTGGGTGCATTTTACTATTTTTTCATAACTTTTCCATCATAGATATTTGCAAATATAATAATTATAACATTTAATATATTTATCACCCCACGCTTTTGCATTTATGAAATGACAATATTTTTTTAAGAAAATTATTTTCTAATTTTTAGTCTGGTTGCATATAAAAGCGTGTTTTTTTAGTTTTTTTTAAACTATTAATTATTTTTCATTTCAGTTTCTGCTACCTTGACAAAATGGCGAAAATTTTTTTAATGAACAAGAGTGGCAAATTTTAAAATTTTTCCAACAGATTGCAAATCACTAAAAATTTCTTCTTCATTAAGTAGCAAAGTTTGAAATTTTGCCAACAGATGGCAATCCAGGTACGTTTGACCACAATATAATGCAAACCCACTAAAATTCTTCTTCATTTAATAGCAAAAGCTTGAAATGTTGCCAACAGGTGGCAACCTAGGTGTTGTTTTTATATTTTTATAATATAAAGGAAAATTTTTTTTTCCATGATCCAAAAAAGAATGTTAATTTTGCCACTGTACATTATGTATTATGTATACATTGACACATAATGTAATTTTTATTATAACCTTTGAAGTAATGGTGAATTAAACTTTGAGGACATTGTTCATAAAAATTGAACACCCATGGTGCAACTAACCAAATTGTAAAAACTAAAAAATTTCTTCTTTCATTTAATAGCAGTTTGAAATGTTGCCAACAGATGGCATCCTAGGGTGTTGTTTTATAATATAATGGATTTTTTTTTCCCTGGCGATTCAAAAAAGATAACGGGATACTGTTTTAAATTATTGTATCTTCATCGGTCCTTGACACGTGTGCAAAGTTTCAAAGAAATCGAATAGCTGGAAGTTGGTTAAAATTAGGTTCAAAGATTCCGTTGATAGATAGATAGATAGCTACAACCCAAGTTAATAAAAGCGTGTTAAAAACTGATGCTTATAGAGCCTTTAAATATATATGCGCAAATACCTTATTTATGAACATATTACAAAATATATATATATATATATATATACACTGTGTGCAAAGTTTGAACCCCCTTAATAATTCGTATGTATGTGTATGTATATAATGTCCTTACAGTATTGAATGAGTAAATTTATTGCATTATGTCAATCATTGTCCTTATGGATTTCATGTACTAAAACATCCAAAACCAACTTGTGCCAGTGAATTATCATTTTTTTGCTGTTATCAAGGTTACACAAAACAATTTTATTACCAGAATATATTGACATAAATTACATTTTTTCATGGGATACCCTGTATATTCACAAGGCTCCTTGAATATAGTAGCTACTTGGACGAAGAGGTTGGTTTAAAATCAGTCCAACCAAATCCAGAATAGTTCCTTTCTTACAAAAAGAAGAAAACTAGAGGGGGTTGGGTCCTCTTAATCTTCAAGGGCACTGAAATACCAATGATGGGGAGGTTAAGTATTTGTGCTATATTTTGAATTAAAAATCACCTGAAACCACCATTTGACAAAGTAATCAAAAGAGCGAAATACATTAATTCTACTTCAAGAACATATGGAAAAACGGGGACTAATCACAATGGTTCATTTTGGTTGTACAATACTGTGGTGAAACCAGCCATAAAATATGCATCCATTGTTTGGTGGGACTAAGACCAGATAGCACACGGCTATGCTTCGGCTGGGCAAAAGTATCAGCTGCCTTGCATAGCGGGATGCACAAAGTACACCAACAGCGGTCTTGGAGACCCTACTTGACCTCCTGCCACTGCATATAGTGGTACAAGGAAGACATTGGGGGTATACAGACTGAAAAAATAACCTGAGCAACACAAAAGTTAGATCAGGACACATGAATGGGTGTAATACTACAAGGAGTCCCACAATGGATATGAGGACAGACTATATGACCTCACAAATCGTACCCAGAAGACCCTTTCAGGTGACACACCCAAGGGAGAACTGGGCAAACGAAAATTTCAGACTCTATCTTCGAGGTCAAACCTGGGAGATACGGACGGGTCTGAAACTGGAAGAAGGTCAGGGAGCTGGTGTCACAGAGATGTCACCGTTTGACCTTTCCACTGGGAAACCACGCCTCTGTGGCTTCTAAGCAGAAATTTTTGCGATCTTACAGCTGCAAAGCAGGATTAACAACCAGCGTCCCACACAAATTGTACAATCAACATTCTACGGGATAGTCAAGCAGCCCTTGGTGCACTAATTAATCCCAAGGTATCGTCTTGGCTGGTACTAGAATGCCTCGAGGAACCTGGTGGACGGCGCACAGTGTGTCGACCCATGGACAAAAAATCAAATTTCTTCACTATCTATGTATAGAAAATTTGGAATGCTTTAAAGTGGGTACTTATCTATGGTCACAAAATAATAACAAATCAAGGTATGTTATCGCTATAAAAATTCCTTATCAGAAACCGGAGAGAGACTTATCAAAAAACAGCTATAAGCATATACCCAAAATTCTAAATTTTTCAGTTGTTTCTTACAGTTAGCTGAAGCCATTTATAAAAATTCCTTAACATGTGTGATAAAGGTTCAGGTATGTCCTTTTGGGAAAAAAAATTTTGATTTTTACTTGAGGATTTATACTTTTATATTTTTATAATAAGTCATGTTTTTCCTGATTTTTTTCCCTCAATTTTAATTTTGAAAGGAAGTTCTCAAATACACCTAAAAACACCTTTCCAAATTTTTCAAAAATTGTTACTTTAATTTACCTTCTTCAACCAGTATATGTCTTTTCTGCGCAGATCAGCGCTAACAGGTTATTTTTTTTATTTTAGCGGCTATTGCCAAGACACTAAAATGCCACCTATTTGAAGTGTGGCGATCAAATCAAAAGGCGATGCTCAATCAATGGTTTTTCAAAATTTTGGAATTTTTTTAATAAACAAAAATCCCACGCAAGAATTTTTAGATACATGTCAAAATTCTGCCAAATTTTTGTTTAAAATGAATGAGCTATGGTAAAATGCCAAAGAAAAAAGGAAGTCTTTTTTAAAAACATACCCATTTTCTTGAAAGCAATATTTACCTGTGGGAGTATTTTGACGGATTTTTTACAAGAATCATCTTCGATCTTGCCATAGTCGTCCCAAATCATTTCCAGATTGCTCCGAAAAACGAAAAGAGACGCATTCAACACCCAGTTGAAAATTATACTTTTGAGGAACTTAGTTTCAGCAAAGGAATCTGCTAGATTGCTAATATAATACTACTACAAAAGGACGAACTAGAAAGGGGTTTTGGCTCTATATGTAGACTTGATTTGTCAGAAAGAAATATTTAACATTACACAGTGTCGTAAACTCTGTAAATCAGATTTTGCCAAGTTTATACAAAATACGACAAAAAATCTGAACTTCTTTCCAAAAGAGATCGTTGCCTCGAATATATGGTGAAGTAAATTTCCAAGATTTGCTTAATAACACGTCTCATGAAATACTCAAACTTTAGACATTTCATCATTACCACAAGAAAACTTTTAACTTTGACATGTAAGTACGGGCTTGACGCAGTTCGGGCACAGTACTTATAAACTAAAATTTGACAATCAAGATTTAACTGACGAATATATGTTTTTTAACAGTAATGTCCCCTTTGAACTTACTGACAACAGTCCAATACAAAGTTATGGTTGAACACCCGTCCCTCATGCACACATTTTTGTAGACCCATTAAATTTTTATTTTTAAAAGAAAATGGGTGGCGCTGGTAAAAGAAGAGGAAGAAAACTGAAACATCAGGGTTCAACATTTGTTGGAGTATTCTATAGACTTTGGGGGAAAACATTTTATTATTAATTTTAAAATGATTTTTACAATGCTGGACGGAAGTGCTACAAATGTGTTATCAGAAACTAATTTTCATACAAAAATGTTTTATTTGTAGTGCCACCAGAGAAATCAATTCCCCCAAAGTTTATACAAAACCATTAAACCCCCAAAATTTCAGATTCGGCTTATCTTCCCTTCATTTGTGGATCCGCTTTTGAATGTCTATTGCATATTTCTTATAGGTTACCATTTAAAACATGGCAAGTAAAAAGTCCAGAACACAAAAGCATTTTTTGAAGAAGAAAAAAATGCATTCAATTAGAATTTAAGACAATTGGGCTTCTGACAGTGACAACCAAAACCTGGCTACGGATCCACAAATGATGGAACACGAGCTGAACCTTTTAAAACAAGAAATTTCTCTTTCATTACCGAAATTGATATAAATTTAATACTCAATTTTTTCTTGGAAAATTATCAGAATTAATAACTCTGAGTGTAATATAAACATTGACAGATTTACAACTCTTTAAATGACACATTTAGTTTGTATCTAAGACTTTATAATTGGTATTATATGCCTAGCTCGATTCACAACGGTTGGTTCATGGAGCTGACATAATAAAATTTTTGATGTCCCTATAGGAAAGTTGTCAGAGGATGCTTTAGAGGCTAGACATAAAGAAGCCAGGAAAACAAAGATCAAGAACCAATTAAACAAAGACTTGTTGGACGTCCCTGTTACTGACATCTGACCCTTTATTTAGCTTCATTAAGAAAGACTTGTTCAAAAATGACACGGATGACATAAGACTATTTACTATTTGACGGCAGCGTTGATGATGAAATGTCTCTAGATTTGCCAATGGAGACGGACTAATGTAGATAGTTTTTTTATTGTTTTATTTAAGTGAACTGTATGTAAAGTTAGGATTTTTTATTCTGTGTTTAGTTATAGTAGATTTTTAAGAGTTACCAGTTGGTAGTGCAAATGCCGCACTATAATTGTATCTTTGTGGATGTTTACTTTGTTTTCGTCCTGCCCTTAAGGTAAGAGATCCTCTAAAAGCGCTGCTGGCTGACAACTCTTACGAGAAACCTATGTTTTTTTTTAGTGTATAACTTATTAAAAACCTCGTATTATTTACATACTTATATACTTTATATTTCTTGTTGTTAATTATTTTTAGTTTTAGTTACAGAATCTAATTATTTGTTTTTGTTTTTTACTGTAGAAAAAAATTATGTTTACGTTTTCATACTTATTAATAGTTATATATTTTTTATATACTTGTTTTTTTTTGCTATATTAACAATTATAATAACGCAACCAAATGGTCTGACTTATTGTGTTTATATATAGTATAAAGTAATAATCTATTTATGGTAAACACTGATAATTTTAAGATTTCCGTTCGTTAAAAATTCTGTATCTTTTTAACAAATATGATTTTAAATTTTCGTAGTTTTAAAGAACAAAGTCTGTTCTACAAAAAAGTTAATACTATTTTTGTCGAATGCACAAGAAAAGTTATGATTTTTGTCCTAATTACCCATATGGTCGACGCAACGTGTGGCGGAACGCAACAACACGAGGTTGATGTGGGTGCCAGGGCATTGTGGAATTCGTGGTAATGAAAACGTAGACAAACTGGCTAGAAGGTCAGCCACGACATACGTCGGGCCAGAACCAGTCCTTGAGTGCCAAAGAGTACCTTCCAGAGTGCGTTGGGCAAACTGGGTAGTTGACCAGCAAAGACTTCACTGGGAAAGGTTTCCTCAACACATGCATGGGAAAATATACATCAGTGGACCATGCACAAAAAGCAGCTAAAGAACTACTCAAATGTGGTAGGAATCAGCTAAGAACGATCACAGGTTTCCCTCACCGGACATGCTCCAGTGAAAGAACACCTAAATAAAATGGGATTATACAACGGAGATCTGACCGGTGATTATGTGGAGCAGAGACCGAAACAGCATCCCACATACCGTCAGAGTGTGAGGCACTGGATCACAAAAAGACAGGCAATCTTCGGGATATTAGAGTGCCCCTGAAACATATGGTACGCACCCAGCAGACTTATACCGCCTTCTTCAAGGAACTAGGGTACTGGAATGGGTACAATAAAACGGGAGTTTGGTACAATAAGCCTCAGGCTGCAGTGCCACCGGACACGCAGACGGCCCCCAAAAAAAATACCACAATTAAAAAGGAGTTTACAAAAATACTAAATTTAATATATCTATATTTAATAGTTTCTGAAATATGACCAATTAAATTCTAAAAATAACAGATATAATTTTCCATTATATCTACAGTCTAAGCTAATGGCGCGTTTACACGTGCATGGAATTCACGGCGCCATTGCCAACGCCAGTTTAACTTTCGCGCCAGTGAACGTGACATGTTGCAAGTAGAGAAATAGTATTTTTGCTTGCCAGTTTTAGTTTTTAAAAGTTGTGGTTAATGAAATTTAGCCTTAACTTCTGGAATACCAAATCCTGGAATCCCCATCGCTTTTGATAAGCGATCGTAGGGGTTGTCCCGAGAATCTCTGCATTGTACGTGTATTAGAATCAACATCCCATAAACACGGGTTTTGTTCATAAACCTCGAGAAATGTGATAATTCCTGCATAACTCCACTTTTTACTTATTTTTTATTTGAAATTAACAATTTGGCAAATATCAAATATGAAGTTTTCTGAAAACTGGCTTATAACTGGCGAATCGCTTAGAAAGTTTATATTTACACTTTGTAATTAATATTTATTATGTTTGTCAGTTTCTACTGGAGTATGGAAAAGTTAAAAATCAAATAACTCGTGACGTTTATGCACGCATAAATTTGTAAACTGGCGTGCAAGTAATGACTGGCATTACTAATTCCATGCATGTGTAAACGCGCCATAAGTCCTGTAGGTAGATATAATAAAAATTAATAAAAATTACATAGCGGGTGTCCAAAAATATGTGGGTAATCTTTCGGATTCATATAGAATACATGAAAATAATGTGACAAGTTTTAATAATTTGTTTTCCTAAAGTCCCTTCTCACAGAGATATATGCCCTAAAAGGACGCTGCTTAATATCTTTTTTCATAAATAACTTTTATATTACTTGGTATAAAGAAACTCTTTTTATATGATAAATGCAAGTTGAAACTTCTTAAAATGGCAACTTTGTAAAACATTTGCCTTTATTAGTTTGCCAGGGGCGGACTTACCCTTACACATTAGTGTTAATTATTTTTACACCCTGTATAACAAATAAAAAACATAAAAATAACAGTTTTGGTTAGTTTAAACCCTTAGCTAAAGAGAATGTATTTCTGTTCGATGTCGATAAATTAAAGCGTTTTCGACATAAACAAGTTTTTGTTTAGTGGGGACATGTAAAAAAATAGGTTATTCTGTTGCAAATGGTACTAAAAACATATCAAAAAAAAAAAAATAAAAAAAAATTTCGACACTAAAAAATTATGTTGCAGAATTGTGAAGGGTCCCATAATCTTTAATAATTGAAGCTAGAGAATGCGTAAAATAAGAGGGAGCCTATGTCAAACCGACAAACTGAATTATTAAATACAACTCTATTTAACCATAAAGTTGTTTTTCTCCAAAATGCTTCACTTTATCGATATTGGCCAGGAGTACCTTTTTTCAGCTATTGGTTTAAGTTATTTAAAAATGCTATTTTAATGCCGTTATTATACAGGGTGTAAAAATAACTACTACTATTGTGTAAGTCCGCCTCTGGAAAGGTAAGCAATGCAAATGTTTTACAAGGACTCCATTTTAAGGGGTGCTAACCAGTATTATAAAAGTTATTCAAGAAAAACTGATTTCCAGTGACGTCTTTTAATTAATATTTGTGTAAAGGTGTTTTGTAAGAAAAAAAATAGGATCTTGTCAAATTATTTTCATGTGTTCTATATGAATCCGAGAGATTGCCCACATATTCTTGGACACCCTGTATAATATTTCTCAGCAATAAATGGTCATATTTAAGAAACTATTAAAGATAGATATATCAAATGTGGTTTTATGCAAAGCCACCTTTTTAATGGTTGTATAATATACAAGGTGTCCCTTTTAAAAAAGTAAGTTATGTCAATATAGTCTGTTAATATTATAATTTTGTGATTTAAAAAAATGATCATTTTATGTTAAAAATATTTTCTAAAAGTGCATTCTAGATAATTAAGTGTGCCCAATCTAACTTGTCCACAATATAAATATCTATTGTTTTTATTTCTTAACTTTAAAAATGATTCAAAAACCAACGTACAGTGAATTATCAAGTGTTTTTTTTGTTTTGAAGATTACAAAAAAATGATAATTCACTGTACAAGTTGGTTTTTGAATCATTTTTAAACACAAAATTATACTAAGTAATATTTTTAGCATATTAATTAATATTGGAAATTACATTATTGATTTTACCTTTTCACCTTCAGAAGAAGATACTTCACTTAGATTAGATGCCTCGTGAATCTTTAATAATCTATTCTTTAAATCTAAATTTTGTTTTAGGATTTGGTTTACATCATCTTTAACATTCATCATATTTTGACCGTTATTATTATACAGAATACATGGTTCTGTATCTATGGCAGCTTTTAATCGTTCTCGTTCTGTATTTAATCCATGCATTAATGTTTTCATATCAGCAAGAACTAAAAACATATATTATTTAATTAAAGATTATATCAAAAAATATATCATAAATTTAATTATTAGCTATTAAAATTATATAAAGTTCTATACTGGGTGCCTGGAAAGGTGAGGTTGAAAATGATGGGAGTGATAGAATAAGCCAAAATAATGTTAGTACTTTATATAAAAAGTTCTATTGCTCTGCTCTTGCCACAGTACCAATAATATTTGGGCAACTAAATATCCTTATACTAGTGCCTCTTTCCATAGGTAAACGGATGTTCAGTAAGTCGAGATTATACAGGGTGAGACATTTTTATTTCATTTGATGTATGCATTTTTGACACAGGTGACACCTTTTCCATTTTGCTTTAACCGTTTGATTCCTTAATATTTTTTCTGCAAAATAGTTATACTTTATTTGAATCGATATCTTAGACCGTTTTCATAAAATTGCATTTTAAGTCCAGACATACCAGCATTTTGTATATAATAAAAAAAAAAACATTTTTTTAGAAAATCATTAAAATGTGGTAAAACTATTAAAAACAGTTTTAAGAGCCTCTTAAACTTTAAATTACAGATAAAGCACGTGTTTTATTTTTTAATGATTAAAAAAATAGAAAAAAATGATTTTTATTACATACTAAATGCTGGTATGTCTGGACTTAAAATGCGATTTTATGAAAAACGGTCCAAGATATCGATTTAAATAATATACCTTTTTGTAGAAAAAGATCAGGAAACCAAACGATCAAAGCAAAATCTCAAATTTGTCACCTGGTGTCAAAAATGTATACATAAAATGAAAAAATAAATGTCTTACCCTGTATAATCGACTTACTAAACAGCCGTTTACCTATGGAAAGAAGCATTATTATAAGAATATTTAGATGGCCAAATATTACTGGTACTGTGGCAACAGTTCCAAAGTTATAATAACCATAAGTTTTTATTTATTCTAACTTTGAAGGTCAATATCTCCCTAACGAAGAGCAATAGAACTTTTTTATGAAGTACTAACATTATTTTGACTCACTCTTTCATCCCTATCATTTTTAACCTCACTTTTACGGACACTTTAAATATTATGACAAACCATACCGACTTAAACACTTAACTAACTTTTAAAATAAATAAATTCAAATGAAAGAGTTTAGTTCTTAAAGTCTTAAGGTTTTAAGCTAAGACTCTAAGGTATGTATTTTTTTTCCAAAATCAGGACATAAATACTGGTAATTAATTTTTGACAAGGAAATAGTCATGTTTTTGAAGAATGCTTTATGAAAAATCAACAGTTTTTTTGTAATTATGCCTTAGATTTCTTTACCTATAATTAACCTAATTAAATGTATTTGATAATTTTAGGCAAAAGATGAACTTCAGAATCCAAAAAACAATCTGCATTGATTGAAAACAGTTTAAAATAATAAATAAGAAATATACAGGGTGGCAATTTGAATAAGACAGCTCCTGTTTGTTAGGGGGACACGGGAAAGAGGGGTGACACCATGTTTTAAAGGTCATTTAATTATCTCTTTAAAAATATCAAACACTTGAATTTTTGGAAATTTTCGAAAAATTGAAAACCTAATATTTCCAACTACTCTTGCTAAAAAAATCATGCAGATATTTATTTGATACTGGCTATTTCTATTTTTTTATTCTTATATTATAACCTAAGGAGAGTAGCACACAAATGATATTGGGCAAATTGACTTTTTAAAGAGTTTTATGAGCTGTTAAATTAAATGATTAACCTTTGGAAAATTTTTGAAAATATTACTTGCCAAATTTGTCAATGGAATAAAGAAAATAAAATTGTTTAGGTAGCAAACATGATACTTCGTAACTGGGTCCGGATGTGAACAATAATGAATTTTACATATATGGTCTTAAAAGGTTTTAGTTATTCTAGACATACTGGTTTAGTAAAAAGTACCGCAACTCTTAAATATCATTAAAACCGCTAAAGCTAAATTTACCAAATTTGGTATCTAAGGGGTTTTGGACATGTAGAATTAAAAAGTGATATCGGCACTGTGGCCAGATTAGCCTGTTTTGTGCTACACATATTTTTTTCAATATTTTTAAATAAAAGGCCCATTTATTTTTATTAAATTAAATTAAGCGGATAAAATTTAGTAGATTTTCAAATTTTAAAAATTCTGTTTCTATCAGATGCTAAGATATAATACACTTCAATTTTAGCAAAAAGTATGTTAGCGCCTAAATATCTTTAAAACCGCTAAAGCCGTGTTTACAAAATTTGGGGCTTTTAGGCATACCTTATAGATCAGTAATATCAGCATTGTTGCCAAATTTTATTGAAAATGCGGTGTTGTCATATCTCGGAATTGGTATGCAGTGTGTTCCAGAATAGGTGTTACAAGAGCAAAAATGAACCAAACATTTTTGAATTTTAAAAGGAAATTTTGGAAATACTGGTCGCATGGTCCAAAACTAATAAATACAAAATTTTACTCCGATTGGTAATATAAAGGGCGAGTTATAACTAAAAATATGAAAAATGACCAAGAGTAAATTACCTTTATTTTTAAAATAAGGACAAAAGTGTACTAGTAAATAATGTATAAAATTAAATTTAATGTCAAAATTTAAAGTTAAAGAATTAAATTTAAAAAAATATTTTCCTCAATATGTTACACTACGCATTAATACTTGGCTTAAGCCAGCGAATTAAAAAAAATATATATATATATATTTAAAATTATTAAATTTTCTTTTAAATTTTGCTTCCTCTAGCCCATTATTTAAGTTCTAATGCGTAATGTAAAAATTTCAAAATTACATTTTTTTTTCTCTGATGCTTTAACTTCAAATTTTACCATAAAATTCAATTCTATGCAACATTTACAATTATGTTCTATTTAAAAAATAAAAGTAACTCCTGGGCATTTGTTTAGTTATTACTCGCCTTGTATATATACTAATAGAAGTAAAATTGTGTATATTTATTAGTTTTGGACCATGTGCCCGCTTTTCCCAAAAGGACCTTTAAAAATTCAAAAATGTTTGGTCCATTTGTCCACATCTATCCTAGGACAATGTAGATTGAATTTTGAAAATATAAAATTTTACCAAATTTGGCACTCTCCTTTTATTGTAATTAAAATAATAGTGTATTACAATTAAAATACAAAAAATATTACGTGTAGCGCAAAACTGAAAAATCTGGCAACAACGATGATATTACTGTTCAATTCTACTTGTCAAGAAGCCGTTAAATACCGAAATTTGTAATCGCAGCTTAGGCGATTTTGGAGATATTTGAGAGCATCTTAACGGTTCATCTAAAATGTGTTCTCGTCCTATTTAAGCAACTGGCAAAAATGAAATTTTAAAAATTTGTAGAATTAATTTGGCTTGTGCAATTTATTGCAAGAAAAGTAAATGGGGCATTCCATTTAAAAAACCGAAAAAGATATATGTAGCACAAAAGGTGCAATTTGGCAATAGTGCCGTTATAAGAGGTACTTTCTTCATGCCCAATACCTTCCAGATACCAAATTTGGTAACTGTAGCTTTAACGATTAAAAAGATATTTAAGAGTTGCAGCAATTTTAACCAAGCCAGTATATCTTTTGTAGTTAAGACAAAATATGTTTACTAAATAATTAATGGTTCATCATGACAGACTATAAACTGCTTAATATCATTATCCTAAAAAATAATACAACTTTCTTACCTGATTTTCCCAAACTTATAAAATCTTCTTTTAAGTGATTATCTGTAACTAGCGATACGGCATCTGAGTTACTAAAACTATCTGATGTAAGTGAGTCTGCTGCAGTTTGTGCAGGTAATGGTAATGATGCACTTATCTGATGAGATGATGTACAAAGCCCCGAAAATGAATTAGCCTAAAAGCAAATTATGAAGATGTAGATATTTATTAACTTAAAATATATACACGTTTGGCCAAATTAATGGTTATATAGGCTGGTAAAGCAACAGCAAAAGCGGGTATAATGCGTTATCTTGTTTACATGCTGGCATTCTTTATCTAATCTCAACCTGATAGTTTTATACACGCGTTATACCTTTTTATTTGGCTGAACGGGTATATATATATATATATATATATATATATATATATATATATATATATATATATATATATATATATATATATATATATATATATATATAATAACGTAAAATATACATGTAAATATTAAACCTTATTTAACTTTGCTTTCCAATAAAATTTCAAGAGTACGTCACTGCATTATCCGTCTGATAGGCGTTGATAGTGTATGTTTTCCAATGACATGACATAATGGACCGGCCCCGACGTATTGCTGCTGTGAATTTATTTGCGGTCAACTCAAAAGAGAGAGAGGTCCGAGAGAGAGATAGAGCTAATTAAGGCAAGAAAGCCCGGCAAGTAATGGAATTTAAATGGGAATATGGGGTTTAAAGTATATTTTCAGAACATTGTGCTTATTTGTTAAACTTTTTCGACTTTTTATAAACAGATTAATGAATTTTTAGTACATTATATACATATTTTTTAACTATATAATTCTTGTAAAGTTATTTTTGTTACTATTCTTGGGTGTTTTTATTAGATACCGCATACTTCAATCTTTAATTAATCCATTGTTTATTGTAGTTTTAATGATTTAAACGTATATTTTGTGTTAAAGTAGCTATAAAAAATAAAGAATTAAACATTTTTAGAGTTTTTTAAAAAAGTTTTTTTCGTATATGCGGTTTTTATTGAACTTATAAACCAGTAAATAATAAATAATAAATTTTATCTACTTAAACATAACAATGAAAATATATCTAAACAATGTGCCTTTTTGTGGTGCCTACCTGTGAAATTTCGTAGTGTAGCCTTTTTTCCACTTTGAAGTGCAATTTATAGCTGCACATTAGTGAACCATATTAAACAACAACTATAGTCAAAAATTTTGATCACAATTTACTTTAGAACACAAGAAATCACTTTTAAATTCAACTGCTTTCTAACGGTAAACTAATATAAATGCACGTTTTTGCCGTAATTAGCTCTATCTCTCTCGCACAGCTCTGGCATCAATAAGCGATCGCGAGGGCCGGTCCATTATGTTATGTTATTGATGTTTTCATATAGCGGTTTCGGTTTACATGCTCTTAAATCGCTCAAAACAGGTTCTATGAGGTCACAAATCTAATTAAGATCGCTTCTACTCCGATCTTATCCATGCTTTCAAATATTTTAATGGCAACGACCGAGTCCAGATACACAAAACGCTTTCGTTTTCTAACAAAAATTTAAGGGTATAATTTCTCTCCTGCACACAATTTTTCGGATCAATTAAGAGCAATCTCTTTAAGATTTCGGAGCAACAAAATTTTTAAATCAAAAACGAACCTCCGAGCGGGTGCGAGTCAGATCGTTAACCCAAGACGTAAATCTTATCGAGAGCGATCTTAGATCAACCGAGCAGTAAACCGAAAACGCTAATAGTTAATAATTTAAAAAAATAAAGCTGTAAAACTCCGCGCCCCAACTGAGGAAGTTTTTTTTAAATATATTAATTTAATTCTATTAATAAGTTAAAATCTTTTTTACCATATTTTTATCATGATTATCTAAGCATAACCTAATCTGGGTAGTCATAAGCTATTTTATGTAATATTTTATTTAAAAAGTTTGTTTCTCAGAAATATTGCTTTGCTTTTGACTAAAACCATTTTGAACCACGTTCCCTAAAAACTAACGCACGCTATTCGTCCGGGAAAATATAAACGAGATTGTTAGTACTTAAAAAGTATATAGGTAAAAAATTGTCCTCGGACAAGACAATGGTATTTTTGTCTTAAAAATAAGAATTATTATTACTTTATTTGTGTCCAAAGCCTATAAATGGGTTTCGTTTATTCCACCTTACAACTAGTTGATATCATGTCACTTAGGCCCCTATGATTTTTTTTGTTAAAGTGATTAAAATGCACGTAGTTATTCCAACTAGCTAGTGAATGCCATGTGACTTTATTTGTTAGAAAAATTGTTAAAATGACATCGTCGTCTAAATGTGTTAGTTCTGGTTAGTTAGTAGTAGTAGCTAACTTCACATTTTACGATTTTGGGCTTATTTGAAATTCGAGAACTAGAAAGCTTCCTGTATCCGCGTGTAAACCTTTTAACTTCCTATTTAGAAGAAAAATGGTCTAATTTGCGATGCACGTATACCTGCTAACTTTTAATCGTGCGATGCGCAAAGATAAGCTGCTAACTTCCGACAAATGTATACAAAAGGTGCACTTGTTGGTTTAGCCCTCGGGAGAAAAGAAGGTTTTTGTACAGTACTGTAAAAAGTATTTTTATTCAAAAATCGAGCGATAAAAGAGTGCTAGAAGAATAAAGACAAAAAAATTAAACTTTTAGGTACTATTTAAAAACAGGAAAGCTGATGATTAAAAAAACACACCCACGAGTTTCTTAATACATTATAGACAATGAAGTCCCATCACTGCAGATTCTCTTGAATCGACCTTAAAAAAGAACTACACAGATGTCACAAAAAAAAATGGTTTGGCCCCAAAAATATTAACTTATTAAGCAGCATCACACTTAAAAAAGAATACAAATTAAAAAATATAGCATTATTGATTTCAAAAAAGGATGAATGAGAATTTAGTTATAATTTATACAATGTGATATTTTAGAGAGACAGAATTTAATGTGTCTACCGTTAAGACAATAAAGGTCAAAAAAGAATTAGAAAATAAAATAATAAAAAAAGATGAAAACAAAAAATTGTATACTGTCTATCATCACGAAATATTACTATTGTTAGAATTGTACTTGCTATTGTTGGTGTTAATTCGGCAAAACAATATCAAATAACCATTAAACATAAATCTTAAACGAAAAATACTTAAATAGACTCAATGCACTCTACTATAGAACGTCGAGTACAGTAAAGACGAATTAATGTTTCAGCAGAATATGAATTTTACTGCAAAAGAAGCAAGACTTTATCTTCGTAAAATATTTGGACAATAAATTCTTCAAATCAAAACAATTAGCAATGACAATATATTTCCACAAAGACATGGATAGAACTAGATACTTAATCTACATTCAAAAACTATTGCAATATCAGCCAAAAAGTATTCTGACTTTCAAGAACTGAAGTCAACTTTGCCAGTTGACTACCATGACTTCTATGTATAATGATCTGCCTCTCAATGTTTACTACGCAAAAAATGTGTTTTGCTAGTGGATAAGGCCAGGAACTAATAATACCGGCCTTATTTTGATATCTGAGCTTGCGCAGACGCATTTTGGGATAAGGACTCCCTTAATAGGGATAGTGCCTGGCTTTATTTATGCCGGTTTTAGGTCGTGCCTTATTTAGATCTTATTTTAACTTAGGAACTGTTCGTGTAACCGAACGGCAGTCGACTACATAATAGTAAAATTTTTATTGGTTAAAATACTTTAAAAATGTTTTTTGTAATTGTATAAAACAAAAGCGTACGCCATAAAACACAAACCGCTAACCGCGATTTATGATTTATAGTACTGTCAACATGATGTGCAATAACTCTAAATTATGAGTACAGGCACTATTTAAATAAGGCCGGTATAAATAATATTCGGTCCTAATAAGGCAACTTTCAATAATTCTCTATTATCGAATGCCCTTGATTTATTTATTAGTTCCTAATTTTGACCTACAAATATTTAAGGACTTGTTCACAGAGTAATTTGTATTTCCGGGAATATTTTTTTCCTTTACTTATTTTTTTGTATTCCTTAAATGTGTTCCTCAAATACTAACTATTGGTTTGATAGGCTTGTGTATTGCTAGAAACTATTTGTTAAATATTTTTGTAAGTCATTTTTATTAAAAAGGTATGTTGGTTAGTCTATAGATCATGCTACGGTGTTCCACTTGCTTATGTTCTATGATCCACGGACTAATTAGCGAAGACCAAAATGCACTCACAGTGCTATATCCAATTTCTAGCAAAATTATCAGTTGGTTAGTAAGCCAAGCTACGTAATATTGCGGCGTTCTAACATATTTCCTTTAATACTATGGTTTTTTATTGTACAAATTAGCTTTTTTTATGCAATTTATAGCATAAATAAATAATACATTATTAAATTTATTTTTAATACTCACAGATATCGGAGATGTATTACCAGTGTCCACCACAGTTGATGCTTTACTAAACTGTATACTAAGATCCACGCTTCCGCTTTTCGAAGATTTCTTTTTCTTAACCCAAATTTTTTTCTATCTTTTTTACATTTGGTGATGGAGCTTCAGTATTCTAAAACAAATGTTTTTACTTGACAAATTAAATTGTAATAATCTGTCATACAATTAAAACAAAAAGGATAACCAGACAAAAAAATCTACTATTCACCCTAATAGGTATATAAACACTTTAAATTTCTAAAAATAAATTTATATTGTTTTTTAACTCATGTTGGTAAAGCAAGTTTACAAGTACTGTGATCTTTTCTATACTATACTTTTTGCCTACCAAAAATATATTAAATCATAACCTTACTTCAAGATTAACTGTGTTTTCAATTTGTTGAAAAACGGTATTCATTTTTTCCAATTGCTGCTCTATTTCAGCTGCGTTTCTTTGAAACTTTTCCAGAGACACTACAGACTCTTGTAACCATAAACCTAGGCGGCCAGCATTACTGGAAATACTTTTCATTCTTCTTGTAAGATGAACTTCTGGGTTAACCATATCGGTAGTTCTTAAACTGTCTAAAGAATGTAAAGAAAAAATATTACAACAATAGATAAAGATAAGTCTCCATAAACAGCTGCCCCGGGCGGCATCCTGAATCTAGTTCGATTACGGCAGTATTCTCCTTGCCGATGACCGCGGTTAAGCACAGTTGTAGATTTAGGTTTAGAATGCATGTTACTGCAGCCACAATGGAGACGGACCTTAATATTCGAGTGTGACAGGAAAAAACACCCACTAAATAACAAGTGGCTATTTCAACTGAATCGCCTATTTGTGAAAGTATGTAAGTCATTCGAGTATAGTTTTGGGTAGGGTAGGGCGGGGCTAGTTGAGCATAGAGGTAAGTTGGGCAATCCAAATATATCAAAAACTATCGACCGTACGCAAACGCATCAAATAGCGTAAAGAAGAGGTTGCGCAAGAGGAACACATCGCGCGACCGCCAGTGGTGACGCGGCGATCGAGAAAAGTACCCCCACGTATTGTTAATTTTGTGATTAAAAAGTATAATAATTTTCAGACAGAATATTTCGTCTGTAATAGTTAAATAATATCCTTTTTCAATCAGGTAAGTGTTAATCTTTAGTAAATTTAGTGTAGTTTTGATTTTTATAAAGATACTGAATATAATTCTATCCTTTTTTAAATAAATTCACTTTTGCTTTAAAATTTCAGGTTGGGGTTAGTTGAGCTACAGTTGTCCACCTAACCCCACGATTTTAACAGAAATATAAAATGATTTTTTTATTTTTTTAGGATACGGACTTATAAAAGTTCGACTACTAGAGGTGCCTATACTAATCAAAACTTATATGAGGCTGCATCCCGTACAAGCAACAAAAAAAAAACGAGCTGACCTATCTAATTCATAAATTTTCTCTGGAAATAGTTCGACCATACTCAAAGGCTGGTCCAAGAAAAGGAGCCAAATCACTGACAAATAATATCTATTTAATATATTTTTTTAAATTATATCAGCAATATTGATAGTTGCATATAAAGTCTGTTTATTAATAGAAAGTCTAATCTTTAATTAATGCTATAATAAAGTTAACATGGAGTTGATGTTTTGTTAATTGGATTTTTAGTTTTTTAACCAAATAAAAAAATACTTTGTTTTGTTTTAAATGAAGATGTAGACTCCTAAATGTCTTAAATGTTTTTTTTATGATTTGTATAAGCTATGTTAATAATAATTATACAAATATTTAAGTTTAAATTCAGTAGTTAGGCTAAGATAGGTACGTTGCAGTTTTATTGATGAGATTTGTTGTTTTGTGACTATAGGATTATAAATATAAAAAGCAAATTGTCAAAATGTATTTTTATTGTAAACCTACCTAACATTAAACCTATAATTTGGCTGTACTTTCTAAGTGCTCCATTAGCCCCATACCCTTGCTCAACTTACCTCACCTATGGGGTACGTTAAGCATACCTGACTATCTACATTTAAATAAATGTAGCTCCTTAATTTAGCTTACTAAAAAGAAGTTACTATGGACACTATTGCTAAGGGATAAATTGCCAATCCATCAGTATGCATCATAGGCCATTAAGACATATTGTTGAGGAGCTATAACCGATCAAGTGAAAAATTGCTCAACTAGCCCCGCCCTACCCTAAAGCAGAAAAATATATATTTTTTGAATTACCTCCTAAGATAATGCCAAGTTTTGGATAGATTATTCAAAGGTCTAAAGAATAAGAATCTATCCAAAACTTGGCATTATCTTATAAGGTAATTTTTAAAAATATATTATTCTGCTTTACTTAAAAGTATACTTGAATGACTTATGTATATCATTTCACAAATAAGCGATTCAACTACCGATGTGAGCGCTGTTAAACCTAAACAAAGTCAAAGAAACCAGGAAGCCGGCTTTGATTCTGGGTATTGAAACCGTTTAAAATATTGTTCGGGTTTCAAGACAGCCGTAAATTTGTATACACTGTCCCCCGGTCATTTTTTGAAAAAAGTTATTCTTCATAAAATTTTTTGCTTGTACAAAAAAAAATTATTCATAAGAAGAAAATGTTGATTTTGTATACAGGGTTCGAAAAACTTAAAAAACATGATTTTTCTCTAAGAGTAAACTACCTGTATTTTTCATTATTTAGCAAAATATCATTGGAAAATTTTATTTAGAACAATGTTTGTAATCGATATTCTGCCACTCCTAGGTAGCAGTTATTTTAAAAAATAACGTCCGTGGTGGCACTAACGCGGTTTCTAAAAGGTGCTGTGAAATGCAACTGCATGTTTCAGTGTTTGGATAACGTTGACGGAACAGGATAAAAGATGGGTTAAACATCCAATAACTCGGCACTCACGGTACTCTGGTATTTAGGCATAAGCCTTCGTGAGATGTCACAAAGATACTTTTTTTTGTAATTTCAGTAAATATTTAAACCACACGAAAAGGTGAGCGTACGGACAAAAAATATCTCGACCATGGCCTGATAAATTGCCTAGCAATGCCTTCTACCTACAGCAATAATGCATTTTGGAAATAAGAAAATGTGCAGATTTCAGTCCGATCGGAGAAGAAATTCATTACCTTACAAGTTATTATTATTTAATTAAGTATTTGTTGGTGTTGTTATACAGTGTTTCACAGGGTAGGTGTTACAAATAGACCAACAATTTTTGAATTTTAAAACGAAATTTTGGAATAACTGGTCGCATGGTCCAAAACTGAGAAATACAAAATTTTACCCCAAGTGGTGTTATACAGGACGAGTTATAACTAAAAATATAAAACGTGCCCAGGAACTAACTACTTTTGTTTTTAAAAATAGAGCAAAATTGTATAGGTAAATGTCATAGGGAATTTAATTTTGTGTTAAAATCTGAAGTTAAACCGTGAGAGTAAAAAAATGTAATGGTCAATTTTTTTCATAACGCATTACAACCTGAATAATTTACAAGAGGAAACAAAATTTAAAAGAAAATTTAATAACTTTAATATTTTTTTAAAAATTTGCTGCTTAAAGCCAAGTATTTTAAGAACTCTTAATACATAATGTAAAGAATTGACAGACATTTTTTTGTACTTAAATTCTTACACTTTATATTTTGACATACAATTTAATTCTCTACAACATTTACTTTTACAAACTTGTCCTATTTTTAAAAATAAAGGTACTTTACTCTTGGTCATTTTTCATATTTTTAGTTATAGCTTACCAATCGAAGTAAAATTTCGTATTCATTAGTTTTGGACCATGCGACTACTTTTCTTAAAAGGACGATTAAAAATTCCAACATTTTTGGTCCATTTGTCCTATTGTAAAACCTATCCTGCGACACACTGTATGTTATGTTATATTTGTGTGATTACAGATATGCAATTAAGTGTATTTTACTATTACTAAGCAAGTTATAAAAAGATATAGTAAAAGGCAAAAAATATGTTCTAATATTTGCTTAATTTAAATGGTGTAAGTCAGTGGCATATACAGATTGTCCACGGGTGGGGTTAACAAAAGGACAAATGGACCAAAAATTTATTTTTGCAAAAATATATTCTTCAACAAATTTTTGCTTCTAAAATAAATGGGATTCACAAAGAGATAATGTTGATTTTGTATACAGGGTTCGTAAAAACTTGATTTTTCTGCAATAGTAAACTACCTTTATTTTCATTTCGTTTTTTTTTAAGTTTTTGTGAACCCTGTATACAAAATTAAAATTTTCTCTCTGTGAATTCTACTTTTTTACAGGCAAACTTTTTATGAAAAATGTCTTTTTTCGAAAAATAAAATTTTGTGTCCATTTGTCCTCTTGTTAACCCCATCCATGGACAGTCTGTATATTTATTTATAATTTTTTTTTATAAACTTACTATGTACTCGTTCGACTGTTGCAAACAAATTTCCAACATCTGTTCCATAGGTCAGTATATGCTGCCGATATAGCCGATGTGCAGTCAGCTGTTGGACCCAACTACGAAACACTTCATCCACTTTAGCTTTTAAATGATAAATAAATTCTTCAGCATCGATATCAATACGACGACGAGAAGTTTTTGTTGTAATGACAGACAACCCTATATCTAGGGTACCATGGATTTTACCTTTATTTATGTCTACGGGACTTTTTCCATATACCAGTATTCCCTTTTCAAGAACAAAATAACGCTAGAAAAGTCAAAGATTGATGGGTTAAATACTATTTAATATAAAAAGATACTAAGTTTTGTTATAAATGCTATAAAAATGTAAGAGAAATTAAATATAAGAAATTATATTTATTAGAAACTTATTGGTAAAAACCGTAATTTGGGTCGTTTAGTCGCTACAATGCTTTTTCTCATCCTTTATTAGTTGTTTGTTTAGTGATTTTTTAAATTCCGTTAAATTATTTTTACAGCATTTTTTTTTTATAAAGATCCATCCAGCAACTCTACCGGCAAACTTTAAGGCACCGTTCATACTGAGGAAAGATTGCTAAGGACATGGGCGCCGGCACGGAACCCCCTCCCCCAGGTGACATTTGTTTTAACCCCCTCTTCCCATCCCCCAATCACACGTGAGATTTATGGGAATGTAAAAAGGCACCATTTTTAAAACCTTAATTGATTTTGCCGTCGAAATAATTTTATAGAACAAAGAAAACGTCCTCTACCCAAAAAGTAATACTGCATCACAGGATACATTTTTCCTGAGAGGACCTGGCCAAATCTCCAAACTTTTTTCTGTTTCTACCGGAAGAAAAATGTCGTGATATTTGCTCAGACCCCTAACCCCCACGGTGAGATTAAGTAAAATTCAATTTGATCCCCCCAAATTCGTCACGTAATTTATGGACGCCCCCTTATTAGAACCACCATGATTTTAAAATATATTTTCTATAATTAACAAACCTAGTTTCTTTTGGGTGGGTCTCTTTAATTACCAGTTCCAAAGTCTGATATATACATTTTTTTATTTATTATAACAGTTCAAAAAATAAAACAATTAGTCAACATTTTACGGCAACTGAAATAAATCTTATTATTCTGAATTAATTAACTGTGTTCGGTAATTGTTTAATTTTATGCAAAAGCCTAATAAACTTGCCATAAAAAATAAATAATACCTTGTGCCATCCTTTTAAAGGCCACTTTCTTTTCTTATGGAGATATCCGTTGAACATATTTGGCCTATTTTCAAACCGCTGTCCATCTTTAAGGCCTTCCATAATCTCCCATTCGGAACCTTTCCTATTTTTCTTTTTTCTCGTTTCATATTGTTGAGTTTGATTTTGTTCGGTACCACTATCAGCACTTAAACTATTTGTTTCTAGACTAGCATCGGAATCACTTGCTTGTATTGTACTACTTAAACCCTTTACCTTTACCCTTGTAAATTCTGGACTTTTTTCTCATTACTAGCCATAGTAATAATAAACTATATATTCAATAAAATTCTAAAACAAAAATACATATAGTTGCTTAAGGTTATTCGTAGCAGCATTTGAACATTTAATGTATTTTTGAACTATAATAACAGACAATTAAAAATGTTAATAGCATTGAAATGCCAGTAATTGGTAATTTTTTAAGTCCAAAACATGTAAAAAGTGTGTGTAACCTGTTCTATTAAAAACATTTTAAATCGATTTTATATCATACTAGCCGACCCGTGCCGACTTCGTTGGGCGTTAATTATATTTTTCTGCAGCCTTGATATACATATGCCATTATTTTTCTGTGAACTTTTTGTTTAATAATAATAAAATATAGTCTATAGCACTCCTAAATAGTGTCGGTTTCTAACTGTAAAAGAAATTTCATGATCGGTTCAGTATTTCCAGATTAGCCGTTACAAAGTTACAAACTTTACCTTTTTATAATATTAGTATAGATTTAGGTGATACAAACTAAGAGTTTTTTTTCGAAAAATAGGTACAAAATGGGTTTTTACCTATGACATAAAATTGTATTTTCAGCAAATGATATTTAAAGAGCGATTTTAATGACACTTGATAGGCTTAAAAAGTGAAAATTTCTGCCTATAGAAAGAAAAAATATACCGTTTAAATCTATCAAATATCATTAAAAAGTACCTTTTTAAATGTTATATATAAAGACAATTTTTAAATAAATTTATGAGAAAACACGGTATGTTTACCCAACCGAAAACCAGATTTATTTCCTTTGGTCCTAGTCTTAGCATTAAATATTTTCCTTTTCTGTTGAGTACAGGATATTTTTTTGTATTATTTTAAGCTATCAATATGGGCATCAATTATCAGTTGGCCTATCAAGCCAAAGTTTAAAAAAACTACAGGGTCTCCAGTGACTCTACCGACAATCTTTAAGGGGTACTTTTTCTATAAAAAACAGAAAAAATTCCTATGAACCTGTGTCCGTAACGTCTTAGGTTTTGCACTAAGGAGTGCATCGAAAAAAAAACATTTTTAAGATACAAAAAAAATCCATCAGTGTCGTCCAGAAGGGTTTAGGGGTAAATATTTTTAAATGGTACGACACTGTCTTTTTATAAAATAAAAATATTTTTGCAAATTCTCGTTTAATTTTAAACAAATATGATTTCTTGCTTTTTTATTCGATGTACGGTTTTCGCGTAAATTCATACTTACCATTTCTTGTCATGGTCATCTATCTAATTTAACAGTAATTGCAAATTGATTCTTTTAAGAGAAAAATTTGTAAATACACCAGTTTTGCAACTTTTATTTTATATAATAATTAGTAAAGCAAAGTAATTGATAAGTCATACTTTGAACATGTTTACCCTATACTAAATACTGTAGAATTAGATAGGGATATACCTATGCTTAAAAATTGTTTATATTATTTTACGCGAAAAAAGTAAATTTATTTAAAAAGGTCAAGGAATCAAATTTGTTTAAAACTTAAGGAAAAAATGATAAAAATCCGTATTTACCGTAAACCCCAGTGGCGTAGCCACAGGGGGCGGTCGCCCCTCCCGCCCCCTTGACTTGGCGCCCCTTTCGCAAAAAAATAATAAATCTTCAAAATACTATTTGATTTTTATGTTTTTCACAGGACAAAACAACAGTTATTGATAACATTGCACATAACAAACCAAAATTACAAAGTCAGTTAATGCCTACCTTAAAATTATCAATAGCAAAATAGTTTTTTTATAGAGTAGCTAAAATTACCAATCAATGGAAAAGATGTTGCAATAAATAATAAGTTATATATATTTATTATATTAATTATATATATTTTTTTTGGATTTTATAAACGTAAATAATTCTGAAAAACTTTAATTATCAATCAAATCAGGTGCCGTTTTTCAAAAAAATAAAAAAATGTAACAAAAAGAAAAGCTGTTATTGTGTACAGGGGCGCCATCTAACCAGCAAAATATCAGTTTATCAGTTCGTTTTTAAAAGCGGGCTACGCAAAAGTTGAATCTGGTATTTTTATGCCTTTATTTAAAAGAAAATATTGTATTTAAAAATAATAAGGCGCCCCAAAACAACTTTGCCCCTCCCGCCCCCAAACCCTGGCTACGCCACTGGTAAACCCCTCAGGAAAGACATTGGTAAGAATTAATTATTTTTAAGCTCGATGTCAAAAATTATCCTCTAATGAACAGGAGACGTCTCCCAATTTTTCTAAAAATATATTTATTTCTATACAAGTTATTATAAAAAACGATTTTTTTTTAAATTTTAACACCCTGTTCAAAAACTAAAACGTTTAGGACATACGTTCATATGAAGTTTTGCATTTATTCTTCATTGTAGAATCAGACATTTTGTATGTAAAGTTTTTTTACCCTACGCAAACATTTGTACGTATGTATGTGTATGTATAATGTATACAGTGTGTCCAAAATTGGTAGGGAATGTATTGGGATATTGGAAACCATAAGAGATAGAAAGATGGTTAAATGGGGAAAGTTATAGACCATTTAAAGCTTAATCTAATGCCGTTTTAATGACGGATGTATCTCGTTTGAT
Organism: Listronotus bonariensis; assembly: GCA_014170235.1. Taxonomy (NCBI): domain Eukaryota; kingdom Metazoa; phylum Arthropoda; class Insecta; order Coleoptera; family Curculionidae; genus Listronotus; species Listronotus bonariensis. The sequence continues at coordinate 93,429 of JACEGR010001493.1, forward strand.
TTTTGAGTTATTTTGAAAAAACTGCAAATGTGCGTTTTTGAAAAAGTGCTGTAGTTTTTTTATTTAAAATAATTTTTGGAATCTGTAAAAACATTGTTAGGGCAACTTTTTAAGACGAATACATTCATGCATTTTGATTTTAATTTCAACGTTTCTGTTTTAAGATATCATCATCAACTTATGTTTTTCTTATGGCCGCCATTTTGTTTTTTGCACATTTTTAAAGAGCGTTTTTTTCCCTTTAAAATGATGTATAACACTTAATTAAAATGTTTTTGTTTAATGTCAAAAAAGGAAAAAAATATTTTTTGCTAAGTTGGCCATGACTGCATAGGAAAATAGCTTTATAAACAATTGCCATTTGATTCCTAAAAATAAACTATGTTAAAAAACTATTTTTGATTTTTAAAAGCCTATGTACCCAAACAAAGACGGAGATTTACTTTGTTTGTAATGACAGATTAAAATATTTAATAATAATAATATAAATCTGTACTTTCTACCAAAAATTAGTATATTTACTTTTTTATATTATTGTGTTTAACTCAACCTATAACAATACAAAAACCAAACTTATCTTCTTTTAATTTGCACTAACAATTGGAAAAAAATATAAATCCTAAGAAAAACTATGCTCTTTACATTCATTACCAACTTACTTGCATATGGAAGTTTTGAAAAACCTCGACCAAAATAGTATCAAGAAAATACCGAAAATCGAAATAGAATTATTCAAAAATATTTTGCCGATAATCCTATATCTTCTACATGAGTTGCAACCAGGGAACTAATAAATATTAATAAAATAATAAAAAAATAATAATTTTGCCAAAAAATAACGCTACAGTTCAAAATGTCCACCGTTTTTTCAATGCACTTTTGACACTTCTTTAAAACAGTTCTGGTAACGCGGTTAAGAGTGTTTCTGTTTATACTTAATAGGACATCCCGCAAACGGTCTTCAAGAACTTGTACATTTTCAGGAGGATCAAATTCATATATTTCATTTTTTAAATAACCCCATAAATAAAAGTCTAAAGGAGTGATGTCTGGAGACCTGGCAGGCCACCGAACAGGCCCATTGTTTGAGATAATTCTCTCACCAAAAGTTTCCGATAAAAATGTGTGCACCTCCCTAGAATTGTGAGCGGGACATCCATCTTGTTGAAACCACAAATTGTTAAAATCATTTGGTGGAACTACTTCCCTAATTGCTGGAATTATTTCGTTTTGCAGCATCTCAAGAAATCTTTGGCCATTCAGTGTCTGCTCGTAAATAAAAGGCCCAATTAAGTGATTTGCTAAAAAAATATACCTATTATAAAAAAAATAAAAATAATAACTAATATGTTTTTATTACCATAAATTCCGCACCATACGTTAAAGCCAAATCGAACTTGCAGTCTACGTTGTTCCCGTAATTGGGGATTTTCTACAGCCCAGTAATGGTGGTTATGTTTGTTAAATACGCCACAATTTGTAAAATGACTTTCGTCCGTCCATAAAACTTTTCTAAAAAAATTGGGTTTTCTTCACATTTATTACGATACCAATGGCAAAATTGAAGTCTTCTTTGAAAATCACCCTCATTAAGCCCTTGTACAAGGGTGGGTTTATATGGGCGATAATGGGATAATTTTAAAACGTGATGTATGGTTGACTTCGGAATGTTAAGTTCGCCGTTTGCAACTCGTGTAGAAGATGTAGGATTATCGGCAAAAAATTCTTGAATATTTCTATTTCGAGCTTCATTATTTTTTTGATACTCTTTTGGTCGAGGTTTTTCAAAACTTCCATATGCAAGTAGGTTGGTAGTAAGTGTGGAGAACATTTTTTCCCAGGTTGATGTCTTTCGGGAAAACTTTCCAAATAATTGTTTGCTGCATTCTCCGCATTTCTGTGATTTTTAATATAAATAACTAACATGTCAAATTATTCTTCGTTTGAAAAAATTTCCGGAATTTTTGTGGATACGTTTAACACAATTTTCCAATAACACAATAAAATATGTAACTAAATGAGAATATTTGATAACTTCGTCTTAGCAACGACATTTTCGCAATTGTTTCTAGAGGCAGTCATGGCCAACTCGACCAAAAATGGTTTTTTTTTTAATTAAGTGTTATACATCATTTTAAAGGGAATAAAACGCTCTTTGAAAATGTAGAAAAAAACAAAATGGCGGCCATAAGAAAAACAAAAGTTAATGATGATATCTTAAAACTGAAACGTTAAAATTAAAATCTAAATACAGGAATGTATTCCTCTTAAAAAGTTGCCCTAACAATGTTTTTACGGATTCCAAAAATTATTTGAAATAAAAAAACTACAGCACTTTTTCTAAAATGCACATTTTTAATTTTTTCAAAATAACTCAAAAACCAAACGAGATACGGCCGTCATCAAAACCGCATTAAATTAAAGGTTAAATGGTCTATAACTTTCCCCATTTAACCGTCTTTCTATCTCTTCTAGTTTCCAATATCCCAATACATTCCCTACCAATTTTGGACACACTGTAGATTGGCTAATGGGAACCTTGGCCTTACGTTTTATAAAGAGCGTAAGAATAAATACATTTTATTGTACAGACAGGTCCAAGCTACTAGAGACATAGGCAGGGAACTGATGAATCTACTGTCCGCTTCGATTGATAAACGTATCCGCATGATTAACGAACAAGATCTCAGTTTGTAATAAAAAACATTCCACAATTTTATCGCATCGTTTTTGCGAGTTTTGTTTATACTTGCTCGAGTCGGGCGAATGTAAGTCAATTCGCCTAAGACTTTCCTATGTTTCTACTTCAGTGGACCTCTCTGTATATCCAAGCTGAACAGATTGCCGGATAGTCGGGGAATATTGCCCACTTTTCCTTAAAATTCACAGCATCAAGTATTTGGCGTGTCCCTAATTTATGTTACTCGCGACATGCAGTCAAACTTTTCTATTATAATATGATATGATATTATGAGTTACCTCTCCAAATCCATTGACTTAAGTAGAAGATACATGAGAATGACGCAATGTTGAGCTTCATTTCTTTTTAACTTATGTATGTACATATGTCTTACTTTTATATTTTTTCTTTACTGTGTTAAGGGTTTTTGTAAACCCTTTCTCAAGAACACATTTAGCTAATTTGTATACAACAGAGTACGTAAAAAGTCCAGTGGCGTCCCGAGCGACACCTTAACAAATATTTCTGACAATAAAAATGGTAGGCTACTAATTTTTGTGTATTTTTTACTACTTTGGATTAAGCTAGTAAAAATAGTTTTTTAGTTTTTTTAAATTTGAATTTTTTGGACTACACAAAAAAACCCACACAGACAATTTTCTTAGGATATTGTTTTTTACAATTTTTTAACAATTTACAATATCCAGAAACAATTATATAAAATCAGCAACAAATACTAAATTGAATAATAGTACCATCTACACTAAAGATTATTACTAAATTAAGTGTTTTTAAAAAATTTTAATGTACCTCAATAAAGTGATTTTTTTGCTCGAAAACTAAGCACGATAATATGAAATAAATTCTAAAAATAAAAAACACTGCATTTGCACTGCACTTCACTGACCCACAGAAATAACAAATGCACAAAATTCAAAGGTGTGTATTTTGTTTGGCAGAAATATTCGTTTAGGTGCCGCTAGGGACGTTACTGGACTTAATGAATTAAATCAAGTTAAAGCTAAATTAGACCTTTAATACTGTAAATCAGGGACGTCTAAAAAATGTTTACTGAAGTCATAGACGTGCCACCCGATTTTTTGACTTTCAGATTATTGGAATAATAATAAATACCTACTTCACACTTTTCTTTTTTTTTAAATTTTATCAGCAGAGACGTGCCCAAAATATTGTGTGCACTCGTGCCATTGGTTCGCTATCCCAGCTATAAATAATATCGTTCAATACCATTAATTCCGTGTAAAAGATATTTTATAAAATCCATTTGATTTGCGGACCCATGTTTATAAACACTATTTGTTCTAAAATCATGCACAGAATTGTCGCTTTAAGTTTGGCCGCGTACTGTTTTAACCCCCGTATAAACCGCCAATGTGATTTCATTAATTACATTTACTTTAAAATGTTTATGTCATAAATAACGTGCTGACCTAAAAACAATAAATGACGACATATACCATTGTTTGCAAATCGTGTTAATTTTTTTATAGAAATTATTGGTCAGAATACCTATGTATATACCTAGTTAGTTCAAAATGTTAAATCTGCTTAAGTAAGATCTATAAATAAAATATATTAGTAACAAATATTATTTTAGGGTTCCAAAATTAATATGATTTAAATAGGCACATAATTATACAGTAAGGTCGCGTGGGTTGAAAGAAATTTATTCAAAAATTCAGTGATTTGTTTATTAAAAATCGCTCAAACCAGTCAATCCTTATTTTTGGGCGCGGTTTTTTATGACAAATTTATGTGTACACTCTTTTTTTAGGCGATGACCATCGACATTATTTTTTTTTTTAAACGGGAACACTTACATATTTTATTACGTTTTCAAGTATTTATAAACCTATTAAAAGTGAAAATAATTCCTTACTGTCACAATAATATACAAAATTAAAAAGCTCCGTGTATGAACGTTGGTTTTGCCTGCCTCACCGAACTTATCATTATAAAGGGGGCTGTACCGGGTCGCGTCAATAGAAAAGCTACTCGAATTCGTCTAAGCACCGGTGACAAACTATACTTTGGCCACTATAAATTAATAATAAATACCTAGTAAGTAACTCCGTTACTTATTAGGTTTTCATTAGTTTAAAACCAATAAAATACATTCTTTATTGTGGTAACTAGGGCTACTGAATTTTTAAACCAATGAAATACATTTTTTGTTCAGGTGTTTTTCTCAATTTATAGTGAACAAAGTATAGACTAGGATATCTGAGTAGTTTATTAGCAGATACCCTATTTGAATATAGATTCAAATCATGACATATTAAAGTAGGGTTTTTCCTTGTTTATTTGGCAAAAAGACTTTAAAACCCAACTTCTTCAATAATTCATAATTTTTATTTATAAAAATTATTCATTACATATTGATACTATTTATTTGAGAAAAATTAATGTTGTTTAGCACATTGTTAACCATTTTCAATATTAAAGATTGTATTGTGAGATTGTTTTTGTAGACTGGCCCCTTCAATTTTGAAGGACTACCAGCTTAAAATTTTCCTCCTGCAATACCGACGAGAAATAGATGTTGGCTGCAATTTATTTTTTTGTGATCTTTTACCAGCTGTTTTAGTACATTTAAAAAATATAATTTGTGACGGGGTTTGTAAAGTTTTTAGTACAGTGGCGAATTTCTGCAAAATAAAAATTAGTATATGTAATCACAGATTTAACTGTGGTAGTATACAGGGTGTTTCATTAAAACATATTCTTTATTTTATGAAGTTTAAACACAAATATTTTCGTGTTATCCCTGTTGGACCATTTTTAAATCATTTTTTATTACTATCAAAATACTTCCCCCTTATATCAAGATACTCTAACTAAGAACGGTGTATGCTCATATTTATATTGAAATACATCGAGGGTTCTTGACAAAACATCGTAAGCAAAATTCGTCAAATTTTACAGAAAACGATTTTTTTTCTCATTGCGTTATTTTTAAAACAAAGTGGGTAATTTTTTTGTATGTACATTAGTGCATAGCTTTATTTCAGCTCTTTTCTTTCAGTTTTTGTTTAAAAATAACGCAATAGAAGAAATAGAAGAAAAGATCGTTTTCCGTCAAATTGACGGAAGTCGCGTACGATGTTTTGTCAAAAACCCATCGATATCTTGGTATGTATCACAGTAAGCATGTAACGTGGATAACTTTTTACCTGCAACTGTGGAATATTGATCGCATTTACATAATTTTGTAGCACTCTTTCAACAAACTGACTTTTTTAATTAAATTATTGTAACCATCAACTTCTGTTTGGTAAATGGGCAGGCTAAACACTTCTATCAACGCGAAATACTGGAGTATTATTTCAACATTTTTTGCTAAATAAATATAGAAAAACCCTACTTCAATACGTCACAATCGGCAGCTGTATTCAACTAGGGTTTCTGCTAATATAATATTTAAAAATCCCATTCTAGTTGGTCACCGATGCTTGGACGAATTCGAGTTGCTGGTATCGTAAAACCAGCGTTGAGTTCAGGAGGTGGCCCGGAGGACATAATCCGCCCCGTAGCAAAAAAATCTCCTCCCCGGAAAAACTTGGTTTAAATTAATAAGTATGTTGTTACATACGTACATACAGTGTTTCCCAGGTTAGGTGTTACAAGAGGACAAATGGACCATTTTAAACGTCCTTTTGAAAAAACTGTTCGCATGGTCCGAAACTAATAAATACAAAATTTTACTCTGATACAGGGCAAGTTATAACTTAAAGAGTTATATTCACTTATAGAAGATTAAAGAAAGCCCATTTTTTTAAGATAAATAATAAAATAATTTTATTAATTTGTAATTTGAAATTTGGTACATATATTCCGTATACTATCAATTACTTGCTAATATATATATATATATATATATATATATATATATATATATATATATATATATATATATATATATATATATATATATATATATATATATATATATATATATATATATATATATATATATATATTTATATATTTATATATATATATATATATATATATATATATATATATATATATATATATATATATATTTATATATTTATATATATATATATATATATATATATATATATATATATATTAGCAAGTACTTGATAGTATACTAAGAAGCTTCTAATCAGTTTCGTGGTAAGAAAATTTTTAATAAATCCACGAATGGCTTCGACTTTAAATTTACACTATTAAATACTTCCAAATAAAGCCATATAATGAATGCATGACTATGCGTTTTCTCGGGGTAAAAATTGAAAAAGAATTTGCGAATGGCTTAAATTTTAATTTTCTTGCTTTAAATATTTCTAAATAAAGCTTTCTAATAAATTTTAATGATCACAAAATTTTGCGCAATAAAGTTATGCACTAAGTGTCTAAATTTAGGAGCAATCAGTTCAGTATTTTCAGTAAAACGTAGTCACCATCTTCAAAAACACTGTTTTGAGAAAAACGCATTTAAAGCTTTAAAAAAACCCATACACTTAGTTTAAAACATTTTACAAATTCGCGTATCTCCCCGACACTATTTGTCGAATTAATTTCAAATTTTTAGAGAATATAATATGCATGTGCACTTGAAATATGCTTGAAAAAAATAGATTTTTTCAAAATCGCAAGTGGATATTACCCCTTAAAATATGAAAAATGACCAAGAATAAAGTACCTTTATTTTTAAAAATATGACCTAATTGTATAAGTCAATGTTGTAGAGAATTAAATTTTATGTCAACATTTAAAGTTAAAAATATATAATAATAATGTAAAAAAATAATATTTTTTTCAATTTTTAACATTACGCATTAAGGCCGAGTTTATAAATCAAAATTTAATTTTAGTATTAGTATTAGCATTAGTCACAAGATTCAATAACATACATTTAAATTGAAGTGTTTATAAATCAAATTTAATTTTCTGGTTTAAAATAGGGAAACATATTAATTGCTTATGTGCCATAAAAAGGTTAAAAACGTTAGCTCATTTTTATTTAAGATTCATTACTTATTTTTCTTTTAATGTAGCTAATTATTGCCACCAAAAAATGTCTAAATTTAAGTTAGGTTAATACAAATACTAATAATAAAATTAAATAATGATTTATAAACTCGGCCTAACATTTTTTAAATATTTGGCTAAAGCCAGCGAATTAAAAATAAATATATATTTAAAATTATTACATTTTCTTTAAAATTTTGCTTCCTTCTGCCCAGTATTTGGTTCTAATGCGTAATGTAAAAAATTTACAATAACATTTTTTTTTACTTTTATGCTTTAACTTCAAATGTTGACACAAAATTCAACTCTTTACAACGTTTATTTATAAAATTACGTTTTATTTAAAAAAATAAAAGTAGTATAACTCGCCCTGTATATTATCAATCGAAGTAATTTTTGTAGTTCTTAGTTTTGGACCGTGCGAACAGTTTTTCGAACACCCTGTAAAATAATTTAACGTTACATTTTTTTACCAGTGTATTAGATTTTAAGCCCGATCTTTCCTTAACATTTTTTTATACCAGTATCTCCTTTCTGAAAGAAAATACAAATTTTTAAAGAAAGCAATGAAACTTGTGTACCGGTACCCAGTTATAATTTTATACCTCTCTTTAATTTTTTTATGATAAAAATTAAATAAAAATATAGGTTTACATCTATTATATTGATTATTATAACCAGGTAAATTACGTTAAAAACATGAATACAAAATTGTAGTTATAAAATAAAAATTTTGATAATTTGATGTGAAATTTCAGATTTTGTATACTTATTTAATTTTAAAAATCATTTTTATGTGACACCGATACTAAATTAATAAAAGTATAGGCTGTTATCACTTGGTCAATTTTCACATTTTTGTAGTTCTTGAAATCCTTGTAGAAATTAAAACATATTTCTCAACGTAACTCTTGTTTTTCCAAGAAGCCAAAACATTTGCCATACACGACTCTCTTGAACACTAAAATTTTTTGGTCCCATTGTACTATTGTAAAGTTTATTCCAGTTAGAAATAATTTTTTGATATTTATCAAATCAACATGTTTCATCCCCCGAAATTTGTTGTAAGGAAAAAAGTGTGGCGTCTCGTTAAAATGAAGCTACTCACGAAAAATTAGGTTGTTAGTAAGAAATGGTAATAAATTATTTTTTTTTTCATCTTATTCAATACTGTAAATTTTTTAAACTTATTAATTAAAAAAGCATGTAACTAACCAGAACATTTTTAGGGGTGGCCAAATGTTTTTTTAAGGTATGAAATTTTTGAAGTTTCAAAAAAAAGGTCCTAACTTCTACAGTTCTACTCTAATGTTGTTTTGTCTTCCGACTCTTTTCCACCTTACCGGGGGACCCATCAACTTTTCAGGGGTGGCCAGCAATTTTTAGGGGTGGCCCGGGCCACCCCGACCCCTGGCGTGGCAACTGGTGTTTAATAATTGGTGACAGTAACTTTTATTCGAATTACACTTTTCCATTAAGAAGATCTACAAGTTTTCTATTTACACTTTTGTCTATACCGAATAATAACCGAGTTACAGAGAAAAAACGATTTTTTTTTAATATTTAGTAAGCCATATTTTTTGGAACAAAAAGTTATTTAAACCAAGCTCTTAAAACTGCAATTCTTTTCCCATTTAACCAACTATGTAGCTGTGGCGGTTTCTGAGAGCCCTTTACTAAACATCGAAAAAAACTCACCCGGTATATAAATATATATTTGTTCTAAATTCTAGCTACCAGATTGCACCAATCTTCTCATCAATCTGGGGGTATTGATCAAACAAATATAAAATCGTTGGGCGTAGCGTATCCAGAGTGAATATTATGATAGAAGTTACACGTGCCCAACGATTTTATATTTGTCTGATCAGATTGTATATCGTATATCGTATCGAACTTTTAAAAAAGAAAATTACAGCTGAATAAACAATTTATCCGATCCATATAGTGGTTAAATTGGAAATTTTGTTTCCAAGTTTTTAGACAAAAAAAAACAAAAAAATTTAAAAAAATCTTTTCGGTATTCATTAGGATTGCGCGATAGACGTTGCTTGAATTTTGTTTTACTGTATGAACTTAAAACTTAAAGCTTTTAAACGCTTTGTTTTAAATTCCAGTAAAACAAAATAAAGCCATTAAAAAAACGTCAAAAAATTGGGAGTTTTTTTGGATCCTTTAATTTTTTCGCAAATGTAGTTCAAATTAGTCAAAGGCAAAGTCAAATTATCCACGATGTACTCATCTCATTAACAAAGCTGTAATAATAATATACATATAACAAACTAGTAGCATTTTTCACGCTCTTAAAAAGAATAAAGATTATAAAAACAATTGACAATCGAGTTTTTGAGTTATACAGAAAAATAATCTTTTTTTTAATGAGACACCCTGTATATTTTATTACCATTAGAAAGATCTTTTACAATTCTTTAAAAAAAGTTTACATGTGATAGGGGTGTATCCAATTTTTCATAGTTTCGGAAATATGGGTATTAGGGTGGAACGAAAAACATTTCGATTCGAGTGAAATAAAAAAATCTAAGCATACATGTTTTACATAATTCTTAAAGCATAATATATTTATGATGTTAAAAAAATGTTTAAAAAACATATTGCTTAATTTTTATGTCTGAAGGTTTTTATAACCATTAAAAAACTGTCCGCCTAGGCCAATTTACGGTTAAATAAACGCGCTAACAAATAAAACAAATTATGGATATAGAAAAGACATTTAACCGCGTATGGCATATGGTCTATTAAATAAACTTCATCTATTACAAGTTCCTCGTTACCTTATATATAGAAAATTATATGAAAAACAGAAAACTAATGGTAAGAATCAATAAACAAAATTCCCAACAGTTTACATCAGAGCAGGGAGTTCCCCAGGGCTCACCGTTATCGTCTCTTCTTTATAATATCTACTGTTACGACATAACAGAATACATCGAAGGGATAAATAAGAACAAATATTTCCTTCAATTTGCAGATGACCCAGCTTTGGTTACTCATGCAAAAACAAGCTCCACAGCCGCGAATAATCCAGATTTTGATAGACAACATTGAAGATTGGTTTCAGGAATGGCGTCTGATTCCTAATCCACTTAAATCACAGCTTATTTTGTTTAATAATTCTCTTAAACCAACCGATCAGACCAAAACCAAACGCAAAATATCTGGGCATAAAGTTGGATGCCAAGTTAAATTTCAACCTGCATACCAACTCTATAAAAGGTAAAACAATTGGTCAAGCTAAATACTTTTGAGCTCTAACATTTAAAAACGAAGGTATAAGTACAAGAACAGCCACAAAAATATAAAAGTCAATATGCAGACCGCTTTTGGAATATGGGCAAACACTGTTTTTGAATCTTAAGAGACCAGCAACTAAAAACATCACGGTAGCAGACTTCCTCCATACGAATAATGACTAAAACCAGGCACCCAATCCTTGGCATAATCCAAGTATTGAACTTCTATATCAGCGAACACAAATACAACCAATCCAGGAACGTTTAAAATTACTCAACACCAAATTTTCATAAAAACAGCGAAATATTGATATAATAGAACCGCATTGCAGAATAAGAGATAATAGGCCTTTAAGATATAGATTTCCAAGCCAAACAACATTTTAAAAAAATCTAAACTTAAATAATGTTAAATACTATTCCTTTTTTTTGTAATTGTACTGTAAAACATAAAACTAGATTAGTATGTATATATATATATATATATATATATATATATATATATATATATATATATATATACATACACTTATTTTGTATATTCTAGTTAGTGTAGCAAATATTTGTTGATGTAAAATAGGAACTGTAAAATTTACTATGGCTGAAGGACTTCTGTCGAGGGCCATTTGGGCAACCAATAAAATACTTTTAGTAGTAGTAGTAGTATCAGTAAAACAATTTATGAATATTATATTGCAAGGGCTGTATTTTGATTTTAAAGCATATTTGATGACATTAAGTTTTAAAACTTATATCAGCCAAATGACCGCCGCGGTTGTGCTCAATCATTTAAATCCTCGATTAGGGCGGCAATCGTTTGTGGTTTGTCCGCATATACTCGATATTTAATGTAGCCCCACAAGAATAAATCCAACGAAGTTAAAGCGAAATGTTGACTCTGCAGGACGATCGTGAATACCATAAATTAAACGCAGTGCACGGAACGTTTGGCGAACCGAACACTGATTTTTAACGATTTCTACGCGGTTTTCAATCGTGAAGCGTTACATAGTAAAATGTCACTACTGACTGAGTACTCCACCGAAATTTAACGGCTGTATCATTCTTGCCCTGGTCATGAGCTGTTGTCAAACATCGCGCGTTAAAAATGGAAAACCCTTTTCTATACCTATTATCACAATCAGAAAGCTAAACTATTCAGGAGTGTTATAGGCTATATTTTACTATGAATAAACAAAAAGTTCAGATATTAACGCCCAACAAAGTGTGCACGGGTCCGATAGTAAGTCAATAAATGTAACTTATACATGTCTTATACTAAGAAGCAACCATGCATATATCCTACATATTGTTCCGTATCACCTCGTATAAAAACACGTGTCTTCGTTTTTATACCTTTATTAACAATGGAACGTAACAATGGAACGTAACTATGGTTACAACGACAAAATCTACTCTTGTCAATGTCTCGAAATTAACAACACAAAAGTCGAATTTATACTGACTCATCCGAGGTTTCCCGTCGCCCTTTTATAGTATGGTGGAAGAGTAAAGAATGATCTAGAATATTCGAGAAATATCGTGAAAATTCCATAGTACATGATGGCATAAAAGTTATTAATAGATAATTCGGGCGTTTTCGGAAACCTTCAAAAGTGATGAAAGAACTTGGAAAAATTAAGGTAAATTATTTAAATAAATTAACAAACTAAATTAAATGATCCTAACTCTCCAAAATTCTATAACCTAAACACATTTTTGAAAGTCTGTAACATTGCCCCCTTCCAAGTTTTGATCGTCTCGATCAAGTATCTTCACTGTCTTGATAACGGCTTAGCCTTTCTAGATGTACTACTTTCATCTTTGCCTGTGGACTATTCTGCATACGGTACACCAGATCATTAAGCCGTGTCACCACTTTATATGGTCCCTCCCATGACTTCTGTAGTTTCGGTGAACGCCCCTTGGTTCTTCTCGGATTGTATAACCAAACTTTTTCACCGACGACAAATCCCTGATGGTTAGCTTTCAAGTCATAGCTGGATTTCATACGGTCACTTCCTTTTTGTAACTTGGTACGTACCTCTTTATGTATCCTCTGTAGCTGTTTACTTAGTTGACTTACATAGTCTTCTGCTGGTTCTTCATTGGTGGAAGGTCGTCCAGTAAGCAAGTCAACTGGAAGGCATATTTCCGCTCCAAAAATGACTTTAGCAGGTGTTTCGCCAGTAGTTTCGTGAATTGCGGAGCGGTATGCTAATAAAAACGGCTGTATATAGTTATCCCAGTCACTTTGTTGGTCATTTACTTTAATTTTCAGGTAGTTATTAATTCTGTTAAACCGCTCTACCATACCATCGGACTGGGGATGAAGAGCTGTTGTTCTTGTTTTATGGATTCCCAGGAGATTACAAAGGTTCTTGAAAAGATCGGACTCAAAGTTTCTACCTTGATCGGAATGTATTTCTCTAGGAACTCCATAGCGACAAATCCATTGTTGAAATAATACATCGGCAACAGTGATAGCTTCTTGATTTGCGATTGGGTAGACTTCTGGCCATTTACTGAAGTAATCCATCGCTACCAAGATATAGCGATTCCCTGATTTACTAACTGGAAATGGCCCTGCTATGTCTACGGTAATTCTTTCAAAAGGTGCCCCTACATTGTATTGCTTCATCTTGCCATGGCTTCGTGTTTTTGGTCCCTTGCTGGAAGCGCAGTCCTTACACATTCTGCACCAGTCTTTTACGTCTGCACGACTTCCCAGCCAGTAGAACCTTTCTCGAACCTTTTCAAGAGTCTTCATAACTCCGAAATGGCCACCTCCTACACCATTATGCAAGGCTTGCAATACTTCAGGAATCCTTTTGGTTGGTAGGATTATCTGATGTTTATGGATTTTGCCGTCAGAACTTTCCCAGACCCTTTGTAATAGGCTATCTTTAATAACCAAAGAGTCCCATATGGCCCAGTACCCTTTATGTCTTGGAGACTTTGAAGCTATTTGCTGATATGGTGACCTTTTCACATTTTCTGTCTTAAGTTTGACAATGTCTCCAAAATCTGGATCTTCTAGTTGTTCTTTTGCCAAGATCTTAGGCTCCCATTCTTGAGAGCACTGGATGCGTGTTCTTCGGCAGTGGGATCTTCTTGCTCTTCTCGTCTGCTGCAGTGTTTGCATTCGTCCGGGCAGGGTCGTCTTGATAGAGCGTCAGCATTCTTATGGTTCAGTCCTTTTCGATGTTCGATTTTAAAGTCGTATTCTTGAATACTTTGCAGCCATCGGGCTATCTGACCTTCAGGGTTCTTGAACTGAAGCAACCATTTAAGTGATGCATGATCCGTTCTTAGGTGGAATTTCTGGCCATACAGGTATTTATGAAAATGCTCCAAAGATTTGACAATAGCTAAAAGTTCTTTTCTAGTGACACAATAATTTCTTTCAGGTTTGGACAGAACTTTGCTAAAATAGGCTATAACTTTTTCTTGGCCATCTTGAATCGGTGACAAAATTCCACCAATAGCAGTGTTGCTTACATCAGTGTCCACAATAAATGTTTGATTTGGTTGTGGATATGACAACACCGGGGGATTGCACAGGGCTTTCTTTAGGTGTATAAAAGCTGCTTGACAATCTTCAGTCCATTCATAGCTGTTGTTGTTTTCCGTAAGACGATGTAATGGTCTAGCAATATCGGCAAACCCATGTATGAACCGTCTGTAATAGGTACACAGTCCCAGAAAACTTCTAATTTCATGCTTGTTATTTGGTATAGGCCAGTTCTGGATAGCTTCTGTCTTCTCTGGATCGGTTCTTACTCCATCTTCTGTAATTATTTGCCCCAGGTACTTGACTTCTTTCTGGAACAGGTGACATTTCTTTGGGCTAAGCTTCAGCTGGGCGGATCTAAGCTCTTGAAAAACCTCTTCAACATTTTTCAGGTGGTCATCAAATGTTTTTCCAAGAATTATTATGTCATCAAGGTATACTAAGCATGTTTTCCAAGTTAGTCCTCGTAGTGTTAACTCCATCAAACGTTCAAATGTAGCAGGGGCATTGCATAGTCCAAAGGGTATCACATTAAATTGCCACAGTCCGGTCCCGGTCGAGAAAGCAGATTTTTCCTTATCTTCCGGATGAAGTTCTACTTGCCAATAGCCACGTTTTAGGTCTAATTTAGAAAACCATTTTGACCCCGTCAGTGTGTCTAGGGTATCGTCAATTCTTGGTAGTGGAAAACTGTCCTTCTTCGTGACATCATTCAGTCTTCGGAAATCAACACAAAATCTTGTGGAACCATCTTTCTTCTTAACTAGGACTACTGGAGATGACCATGGGCTCATCATGGATGGTTCTATGTTGCCTTGATTTTGCATGTCTTCAAGTAACTTTTCAACTTCTTCTTTCTTGGCTAAAGGAATTCTTCTGGGCGGTTGTTTTATCGGTGATGCGTCTCCAGTGTTTATTCGATGTTGAACTACACTAGTTTTACCCAAATCTTTTTCGGATAAAGAGAAAACATCTTGATTTCCTCTTAAAAGTTCTTCCAGCATACATACTTGGTCTGGGTTTAATAAGGATTTTGATGAAATCACCAGGTCTTGTAGAGCCTCAGGTAGTTTACGTGTGGAGACTCCTGCAGGTGTGGTACATGAATGGGTAACTATCATAGCAGCAGGTTGACAGGTACCGACTTTGTCACCCATTTTGACCTGTTGAGGGAAATCTTTCAGGTTCATCATTCTGACAAATACCATATTTTCTTTGGTTTGCGCCAGAGTTCTTGCTGGTAGAATTCCTTTAGCGTATAAGGGACAATTTTCTAATGGTTCGACTAACACGATTTCACCTTCTTCTGAATCTTCAAACCTTGCTTGTATGATGCTTTCTGAGTTTGGCGGTAGAATAACATCTTCCGTAAGGACTACTTCTCGAATCGATGTTTCACTGCTTCGTGGTAGTCTCATTACAATCTCTTCTTTATTGGTTCGTAGTACCCGTTGTGGAAGGTCTAGTATAAACTTCTGATTTTCCATAATGTCAAGGCCAAGGATAACTTCGTCTAGGATGTCGGCAACAAACACGACGTGGATAAACGTTGTTGTTCCTAGGGTTATTCTGGCTTTATGTATGCCTTTAACTGGTATAACTTCTCCATTAGCAGTTTCCAAAAGGTAATTCTTTACAGGGCGGAATATTTTACAGTGAGCTACGATGTTCGGCTTTACGATGGTATGTGTGGAACCAGTATCTAGGACCGTTTCGCAGTCCCGACCGCATACATTTCCAGGTACTACCAAGCTGGAGCCATTGTTCTGCAGCCGGGATACTCTAATTATTGTTGTTGATGGGGCTTGGTAGCCCCTAGCCAGCTTTCGCCCCTTGAAGCTGGCTACTGGGAGTTTTTCCGGATTACTTGCAGGGGCATTCGATCTGGTACAATTTCTTTGAATGTGCCCCTCTTCACCACACTTCCAGCACAGGATTCTATTTCTTCGACGGAAGGTCAAGCTTTTGTTGTCTCCATCTACTTGTTTTTGACGTAGGATTTCTTGCAGCTGTTGTATTACTGTTGTCAAATTATCATTTGGATTGCTGACTTCTGGTACATAGTTTGTTCTTCGAAGTCTTGCCTGAGTTCTGGATGTCTGCTTAGCCATTTCAAACTGAAGTGCGTAGGCAAAAGCTTCTGAAATTTTCTTTAGTCTGGCCATTCTTAATGCTTGGTTCATATCCGGATCGCGCAGCCCTTCAATGAAACTGCCTACCGCCAATTCTTGCTTAATTTCTTCCGGGTACGATGGATAAGTTAAATTAACTAGACGTACAATGTCCGCTTCGTACTCTTGAAGACTTTCATTGTACTTCTGTCTTCGTCCTTGTAACTGTGCCTTATAAACTTCTTGCAGATGTGTTTCGCCGTACCTCATCTCCAGGAACATGACAATCGATTCATAGTCAGACTGCTTTTCATCGGGGATGTTTCTTAACACCTCCATGGCTTCTCCTCGAAAAGCAAGTACCAAAGCTCGAGCCTTTTCTGGTGGGCTCCAATTATTGCCGTTGGCAGCAGCCTCGAATTGTCGAAGGTATGTAACCCACGGTACCTTTCCATCGAAAGTTGGTGGTTTCATAACAGTAGTTGAATTACCACTTTCTGCAACGACACCAGTATTAGCTATTTTTTTTATCTGTCGCTGTACTTCTTGTTGAATGTGGCTTTGAAGTTGATAAACTTTATCTTCAACCGACTGTTGTATTTCTTGCATATCTTCTTTAACATCTTCCTTTGTAAGTTTAAGTTCGAGTAACATTTCTTGTCTCATTTCATCTTGACTTTGTTGAAATTCTTCCTTTAAGTGTTTTCGAATCTTTACCATCTTTTCTTTGAGCTCATGCTTCATTTGTTCTTGGCTTTTCTTTATGTCTTATTGAATTTTCTCCATTTGTCGTCTTGTTTCTTCTTGACTAATTTGAATTTCCCGCTTCATTTCTTTTTGGTTGGTCTTCATTTCTTCTTGACTTTTCTTCATTTCTTCTAAATTGGTCTTCATTTCATTTTTAATGTCTTCTTTCATGGCTTCTTGGCTTGTCTGCATTTCTTTCTTTAGGTCTTCTTTCAGGGATTCTTGGCCCGTCTTCATTAATTTTAAGTCTTCTTTCATGGCTTCTTGGCTTGTCTGCATTTCTTTCTTTATTTCTTCTTTCAGGGATTCTTGACTGTTCTTCATGTCTACTTTAAGGGATTCTTGTTTTTCCATCATTTGTTTAATTAATGCACTTAACTCCTCCATAACTGCTTGCTGTCTTTGTCTTGTCTCAACTGGCATTCACTCTTCTTACCACTTCGGCTTCCTTGGATAACCTAGTTCCGCTTCTGACACCAAATGTTCTGAATCACCTCGTATAAAAACACGTGCCTTCGTTTTTATACCTTTATTAACAATGTAACGTAACTATGGTTACAATAACGGCAAAAATCTTAAATTGTCAATGTCTCGAAGTTTACAGCACAAAAGTCGAATCTGTACTAACTGATCGGAGGTTTCCCGTCGCCCTTTTATAGTATGGTGGAAGAGTAAAGAATGATCTAGAATCTTCGAGAAATATCGTGAAAATTCCATAGTACAAGATGGCATAAAAGTTCTTAATGGATAATTCGGGCGTTTTCGGAAACCTTCGAAAGTGATGAAAGAACTTGGAAAAATTAAGGTAAATAATTTAAATAAATTAACAAACTAAATTAAATGATGCTAACTCTCTAAAATTCTATAACCTAAACACATTTTTGAAGGTCTGTAACAATATTTTAGGCTTAAGTTTTTTTTTGTTTCAATAAGTGACACTTCTTGTGAGGTATTTTGTATTTTTGTACAGTTTTTGGAACAAATAAATTATTATTATTAATATTATTATTATTATTATTATTATTAAAAATCCTGCGCTCCTTATTAAAAAGTTTATCTCCTTGACCAAGGCATCGCCTTCTAGATGTTAGAATTGTACTTACGGCTCATCCTCGCCGCAATGATTATCAACTTACCTGTAATTACTATACCGGTAAATGACTTCTTTTATCAAGCAGTAAATTTATCAGTTTTAGATCTTCTGTTTTTGCCTTGTTTTCAGGCCTTAGCAACATAAACTTATAAATAACCAGCTATACCTTACACACATTTAAAAAAATGATATTGTGACAATTGTTAATTTTTAGGTTAAAATTACTAATCCAGTTTCCGTTCGTTCTCGGTAGTGGTAGGACGTCGGAAGGGAGTCCAAGCGACTCTCACGTGGTATCGTGCATGGAGGATGGACGTCGCGGTGGGGGGTCAGCACTGAAAGAAACCGGTTATGCGCAATAACAGTGGCAGTTCCAGAGAAGATGGCCGAAATCCATGCCACTTCAGAATTTCAAGATAATCAATAGTAAAAGAATCACGAATTTCTGGGAGCTACGGGCTCGATTATCCAGATTTTCCCCTAATGAGCTGGTAAATTGGACCGAAAGGGACCAGAGCCAAGAACAAATAAACCAAACCAACCAAATTACTAATCAATTTGTTTCTAAATGTCAGTTTTTTTACTTAAATAATTATATGGTGCTAAAAAAAGTTAAAGGAATAATCTTTAATGACCAACGCTAAATTTTCTGCTCTTAACCATGGTAAAGCCTAGTATAAACAACTACATAAATGCAATGCCGTTATTAACTGAACTATCCTCCAAGCAACACAACAAGAACACTGACTAAACTACAAACCCTAGTTTTTCCTTATATTAGCTGGTGCATATAATATGTAAGTATAACGAAAAATAAATAAAATTAAATAAAATTTATCCAAAGAAAAGCTATGACTTTAAAGAAAACCAGTTGTATAATAGATACTCCTAGAACAAATATTTTAAACTGCTTTTTATTTTTCAGTTTTTTCCAAACAATATCTACAATTCATAAAACTTTTAATTAATATTAAATAGTAATTTAAATAGCTACTATTGCTCTTGTTTACCCTTTTTACGAGTCACAAAAATGCACCAAATAAATGTGGCATTAGCTGTAAATTTTTATTTGAATTTACCAAACCTATTATTTTGTATATCAGTTTTTATAACTTAGGTTAACTCTGCAATCTTTTTGGCTAGTTTATTTTTTATTTGAAACAACAGTCTTTTATTTATAAAATGTTATCTCAATAATAATTGGTGATAATAACAACATTTTTAGGAAAAAAGCTATAAATGATTTTTGAAGATTTTGAAAAAACAAAAACTTGGAAAATTTCGACTGGTGGCAAACTATATTTTTTAAACTTTTTTAAATCCAAATAATGGATTCAATAAATATTAGTTTACAGACAGAAAATTAATACATATAGTCCAGATCGCTCTTATCATGCGGGTGTATCAATTAGTCAAAGACAAACTTTTGTAGTTACAATCTATTTTAACTTGTTTATTAACACCTTTTAAATGTATCGCGTAAGATAAATGAAACAGATATATGCAGGTTTTAAAAACAAAAAAGGTATAGAGTTATAAATATAAGTGGCTCCATAACAATCATAAAAAGGGATTTTGATTAATGGATGACATTTAATGTCAGTTTGATAGTTTAAACTTAAAATTTTAAATATACAATTTTTTTCTGTACATTTCTTTATCTGCAAGCGAAAAAATATTCCTAATATTTATTTCAAGAACAAAAAGGAAAAATAGAATGTCCCAGAAATATTGAAGAATAAGAAGTAGCCAGAGCTCTTTAAGTTGGTTTAAGAATGGTGCCAAAGGTTATATGTGACAAAAAATGCGATCTTATTTGAAAACAAAAAGGAAAAAATGCACAGTAATTTAAGGGAATCTGTGAAAATGAAAATAAGGGACACTACTTTTAAATTACATAAAATAAAATATAACACAGATGTTTAAAGAGTTGCTCTAAATAAACGATGTATGTTAAACATTTGGTAAAGACTTTTATTTGGAAAGTTTTTAACTACATGTACATGGTGAGCCGAATTCGACACATTTTTTAGAAAACTCATGTCTCTACAAAAAATAATCCCCGTTTGCAAGAATCAAATTTCAAGCCAAACTTACTGGTAAAATCCGCAATTCGCTATCTTGCGTTGCTTACTCGCTACAGCGTGTTTCTTCCATTTTCTTCAATTCTTCATTACTTTTTTATTTTTAAAGATTTTTAATTTTGTAAAAACATATCATTCGGTCATTTTGGTGCTAGAATTAGATTTTTACGTTAAATATTTCTATTGTTTAAAACACAAAAACTTACAAAATATGGTCTGATTTAAGGACCTTAATTTCAATAACGCGCCATTTTGTAAGTTTTTTTAAATACTAGCCCTTGGGATAACCACACTAATACTGATTAAGAATTTATTTAATTTTTTGTTATTGGCGAGAGAGCCAAATTTAGTTTCACTGCCAACAAAACATTTTTGAGGAGTGTAACTTCGGAACATTAATTTCTTTTTTTTGTATTTTGTCTTTATACTTTATGAATAATTAAATGAAGTTTAGAAATATATCAAGTTAATTTATTGTTTTTACAGAAA
Organism: Listronotus bonariensis; assembly: GCA_014170235.1. Lineage (NCBI taxonomy): Eukaryota > Metazoa > Arthropoda > Insecta > Coleoptera > Curculionidae > Listronotus > Listronotus bonariensis. The sequence goes on from JACEGR010001493.1 coordinate 114,420, forward strand.
AATATTTTATAAACTATTCAAATTCTTGAGCTCTAAACCACTAAGAAAGTCAAATAATTTATTACAGGCAAAAAGTGTTCGCTTTGTCGCAGGGTTGGGTTGATTTATATCAATTGATTTAAATCATGATATAAATTAGCTGATTTTTTTAATTAAAATCATAATTTAAATCAAAAATGTTTTCTGTTATTTTTTTTGTTCAGAGCGATAAAAAAAATTAACAACATAAAATAAAAATATTCTCAAAAAAAAACAGTATAGCGCAACATCTTAAAAAATTAAAAATAAGTATATTATTATGAACTTTATGTTTCTGCATTTTCGTTGTATAGTTTAAACAAAAATACGAGTTTTCTTCCTTTTTCTATGCCCATCCTGTTCCTAATATCTAAATGTACAAAGCCAAAAGTGCTAAATATTCTTTTTACTGACGCAGATAAGGCAGTTGCGCACAGAAACTGTTTTATTACTGGCAGCTGTTTTGCTATTTCTGGCTTATCCTTTTGTAAGAACCACCACTCTATTCCGTTTACGTTAGCAGCACCTAAAAACAAGACGCGACAGGAGTTTTCTGGCAAGAAAGTTCGCTCTGATAAATATTTCAGGTATAAATTGCATCCTTACTTTTTAGAATCAAAATAAAATAATTTTGAAAAAGCAAATTGAAAATTTTTTTAGTATAAAATCAAAAAAAAAAAAAAAAATCCTGATTTAAAAAACAAATAAGTAAATGATTTATGATTTTTTAAATAAAAATCAAAATTTGCTTAATTCTGCTATGTCGTCACCCAATCGTCGAGTTAAGGTTTAGCGCAACCACAATTTATACGCTCATATCCATACACGGCTTAATGTGTCAAAGTTAAAATGTCAAATGCTGAAGTAAACAATATTTTGGTAGCCACTGTTTTTTATTTGATTCATATGCATAATGACCTTTGGACCTGCATCTTAAGAGTGATGCGGACTATAGTTTACTTTAATTACTGCGAATAGGTTTTGAAGTTGAAATACTTTAAGTGTGATCAAAAGTATGTAAAAGAGTCAGATAAATCAACAAACGGCTAAAACCACCAAAATTATATAAAAATGTGTTTACTTTAGTGTCCAAATAAATACACCTGATAAATACAACTTTTGAATTTTATTTACTATACAGGTTGAGCTAAATAACATAACACATAGGTAATGTGAGGAAAAGAGACAATCTAACTAAATCCCGGCATGTAAACATGCGTGACTAATAGTGCTTGTTTTGTTATTCTATTACTCGTCGATGTACCAAAACTGCTTGCTTAAGCAGTATACTAGTCACTAATATAGAAAAATATGTTCTAAAAGACACTGACATTGACATGACATGAAATATAGTTTAATATATTTTAATTAATATGAAAAAACATGCTTTTTTCCTTAAACTAGAACTAACTAGAACTAACCAGAACCATGTTTTTATAAGAAAAACCCTTGAAAAACCTAAATATGTATAAATTTCAAAATTGCAAACTTTAAAAAATCTGATCGTTATCAAATATAGTTAGTTATAAAAAGTCTTTAAGTAAGGGGAGACAAATAAATGTCATAAAAATAAAACAAAAACAAATTAAAAATAATTAATTAGAACTCACATGTTCAACACATAAACTTTATTAGGAAGTTCTGATTTACTCTTTGTGATATTTGTCTTAAAATTTTCCTTTTAAGCACAAGATAATTTTACAACCTGCGAACTAACATCCCATTCTTCTTTAAAATTGATATTTTTATTACAAACATATTGTTTAAAATAGTTTAATTAGGAAAGGCATTGGAACACACAATACACTACATTTTATGTAAAAAAAAACTAAAAACAATCTAAATTTAAAAAGCATTTGTAAACATTTCTTTAAAGAAAATAGGTTGTCAAACCTTGACAGTATTTTTAACCTTGCTTATTTAGAAAGACGTGTAATGGTATGATTATTAGTATTAAATTAGGATATGGAGCTAAGGCTACTAAAATTACAAAAAAACAGACAACTCTAACTGGTTATATGTTTGGTGCTAGATGGAACCACCTACCGGTACAGATGAGAATTCTTTATCGTTGCAGGATAAAATGGTACAATTCAAAACATCTAGAAGGTGGTGACCAAGGTCTCCATTTAGGCTCGCTTGTGGCGGCTTCGGTTGTATCGGCAAACGTCGATCACTGGAGTTAAGCAGTGAAATGCGCGCCCATAATTTAGATGGGTGTCCGACGGCAGCGGTGTTTCGGGCGGCGGCACACGGTGTTGTCTGCTCGGGGATGCAGACCGAGCAACAACCATCTAAGTTATGGAATGAATGGTGTGTGAATGAGAAGGAGTAGGGGTTAAGGTACAATAAACCTTCAGGCTGCAGTGCACCACCTAGGGGGCGGTCGTCGGACCTGGGTGGGATGACCCCGAAAGGGTGAAAAAAAAAATTAATAAAAAAAAGGTCTCCATTTTTTGACATATCAGTGACAGCTCTATATGTCAGGGTGACAGCTCTAAATGTCAAAGTCACACCTGGGCACCAACGCAACCGCTACCGCCAGCCAGACAGCCGAGGATATACCCGAAAGAAGAGGGAGAACAGCATATCAAAAAATCAGCCCACCTAAAATTCTTGTTTTTCCAACGTTGCTACCTCCCAGACTATAATTTAAGGTTTACTACTTGGTTGCTATGTAATTTTGGATCCATTTAAAAGCTCTTACTCAATATTTAACCATAAGTTACCTGCAGATTATCTCAATACTTTTCATTATAGGCATGCAATTAGGTCGAGAATTAGGTATTCTTGTTACATGTTTAAGCTTAATGTTATGGATATTCTTATGAAATATCAGTGTTGGAATACTTATGTTATCAATTTTTATATTTTTACCCATTTTACAAATACATATTGATATTCTACATCCTTACTTAATTTGTTTAAATTTAAATATATATGTTTTAATCTTGGACCTTCTTTTAAAAAAACAAAAAATAATCAAAATTTGGATATTTATGCTTACCTTACAATAGTTGTAAAATCAATTTATTAGGTATCTCAGTCAAATACAATAGTAATTAGAATTAATTTCTTACAATTTTTATCCTTGAAACAATGCTTTACAAATTTTATCCTCAAGGTTACATGACCATTTTCTGCTTGGGAGGTCTTAAGCATACAATATAAACATCATATTTAAAAAATATTTATAATTTTAAACACACACTAAATACTATATAAGATGAGAAAATTAACACCACAGCCACGGAATAAAAATAATAATCTAATCCCAAAACAAATCTTTTTGGGACTGGATACTACTGGTTATCGGATTTTATATTTTTTACATTTATGACAACTAAAAATCCAATTGGTAAAATTGGTAGGAAATGTCTTGTAATAGAAAAATAGAAGATATATATATATATATATATATATATATATATATATATATATATATATATATATATATATATATATATATATATATATATATATAGATACAAGGTGTCCCGTATCGTTATGTTCAAATTTTGGGAACGTAAAGTACACTTCTTTTCAAGTAAAAAAACGCAAAACTTGTATATCCATTTTTTTTTTTTTTTTTTTTTTGAGGTGGACATTTTGAAAATATTATCAATTGACCTTTTTTTAAATAAAATATTTTTTATTTACTTTACGAACTTATTTTTAGTATTCTTTATTTACTTTTAGTATTATCTTAGTATTATCTTCAAATAACATTCATGGGCGTGTAACTTTGAAATAAATAAAAATGGATATACAAGTCTTGCGTTTTTTTACTTGAAAAGAAGTGTACTTTACGTTCCCAAAATTTGAACATAACGATACGGGACACCTTGTATATATATATATATATATATATATATATATATATATATATATATATATATATATCAAGTAATCGATAATTTAATGCCGTATTGATGATGGCTGTATCTTTGTTATTGTATCTGTTTTTGTTTTGCTGTTTTTTATTTAAAAGAATTTTTGAATCTGTGAAGCGGGTTTCACACGGCAAGTCGTTACTTCAATTTATTGCAATAATTTTCAGGATGACAACTTAATAGGTGTGGATTATAACCTATAAATGGGCCTAATACACATTGTTATGTTGTCATCCTGGTGTTACAATAAATTGGGGAAAAGCTTGCCGTGTAAAGCGGGTTTAAAAACGTTATTAGGAGAACTATTTATAAACAATGGATTTCTGGGTTAAAATTTTAATTTGGACGTTGCGGTTTTTGTTAGTTCTGGTAAGTTTATATACTCAAAAACATTTTTTTATTTTATTATCAATAACATACAAAAATCAAATTCATAGTTTCCATAAGTTGACACGAACACAATTGAACAACTAAAATATACTTTTTACTAATATCTGAAACAACAATGTTCTTTACACTCACTCTTATTATAAATTTATACTTGCATATTAAAGAAAAAAGGAAAAAAGTTAATTAAAAAAATAATAAAAATTGAAATATGCTCCTTTTCAAGTATTGATCTTGGGTTAACCTGAGGGTCTTTCCAGTGACGAACATTTTTGTGCGTCACGCTCCAGGGCTTGAAGCTCTTGAACTGCTCTAAAAAGTTAGTCACTGGAACGCATCCTTAGACAAGAAAAGAGAGATACTTTAAGAAATTTTAAAATTTCGTTGTTTTTAACCTTTCTTGGCTTTATAATAATAATCTCTTTTTAATATCTAATTCCATTTTAAATAAATAATTTTAAAAAATCCATCCTTAACCATAAAAAACATGTTTGAAGCACAAAAACCAAAAGAGGGGTTGGTGCATGAGGAGCAAGGGGAAAGAAAAACGGATTAGCTCAGGTGCATAACACTTTCCGTCACTGAAACGCCATAAAGTAGAACGAAATGCTCCTGAGCTACTCGGGAGCGCTCTGTTTGCGTCACTGGAAAGCCACTCTGATCCATGAAACCCGTTCAAAAAAGGATCGGCCAGTCTCTACCCGTGTTCATAAATTGATCGGATCGTTAACTCGGATTGAATCCTGCTGACCCAGGTTAAAGCCAGGGTTAGTCGGGTTAAACAGATGTGTCAAAATCATTTGTTTTGTTTTTTGGGTTTTAATGATTTATCTCGTGTTTATTACAAGTGGAAAAAGTATAAAAAACAATTATTTAGATTATCCACAGCTTAAATATTGGGAAAGTCTTTAAAAATAACTGCACGACCAAAACAAAGCAAAAAGGTTATGTTTTGTTTTGAAACAAAGTCGATGAACGAAGGCCAAATGTATCATACGTGTTCAGAAAATAAGAAATATCCCAGTGAATCTTGTCATTTCAAGGGCTTGATGAATGATTCGTCAGTGATTCAGAGCTTGTCGGTGTTTAAGCGTTAAAGAAGCACGCAAACAGGTTGATTGGGTTTGGATGGATGTTTGGCGAATTATTGACGCCAGTTCATTCAATGGAGCTGCATTTTTGTAAAAACTTGTAGTTTTCATTTTTTGAATATAGAGATTTTAGACTTTGACTTTTGACTTTATTGCATGTCTGGACGCGGCGTTACATTTTTATATTACATGAGCTGCAATCGAAGAGTTAAACTTTTTAAAGATATATACGGTATAATAATAATTATAAAAAAATGGCAAAAAAACATGTAACTTGGTAATAAGTTTTAAGAATATTATGTTTTTCAGAATATTATGTAAGTAAAATCTGGTTTTCCATTTGTGTTCATGCCAATTTGAAGACAAGATGAATTTGGTTATTTTCAGGGCCTAGGCACTCTAAATAAGGCGACTGATTCCCTATTTTAGTTGTACCTGCGCCAGACAGATGGCGCCACACTTCAGACAGAATCGTTAAAGGGTAAAGTCGTTAATAACTTGGAGGCAATGGTTTCCTGCTCTATGACAGTTATTTGATTCGCCATCTTGTTTATTAATATGTTTTTTAATTTGTTATTGTAATATTCATTGTTACCTGCTATTAAAAAGTCAGTTAGTTTTTATGTCAGAATGAAGAATATTTAAAAGTCAACTTTTGCATATTATATTATAATATAAAACTGGCGACGAGGATTATTTAGATAGAAATGGACCCCAAAGAATTAAAGAAACTGACTACTGCTCTGACAGATACCATAAAATCAAGGGAAAACTGTTCAAAAGATGTCAACATAAATTTTGAAAAGTACGATAAAACATTGAATCATGAGACGTATTTATCAAAAGATTGGATAAATAATTTAAACTAAAAGGCTTAGTTTGAATAATGAGAAAAAGAAACAAAGGGGAGAGCAAAGGAACTAAAAACGAAACTATCAAATATAACTTTTTAATTTATGTAACAAAATGGCGTTATTTTAAAGTGATCTTTTAATTTTTACATGTTAATCAGTTGGTCTAATGTAAACAAAAATAGTAATAGTAACAAGAAAAATATTAACAGATTGCCGATGCACATAAGGTAAATATTTATATATCTTTGTTTTGGTACATAAGTTTATAAAACTTTAAAATAAATTTGCATGAACTTTTCCAACATAGGTTTCTAATTGGCGATTTTAAAGATCAATGAGACCTCTGGTGGTCAACGGCACAACCTAAGAAAACAGGTGATCGGACATGTTTAACCTATGGTGTTTTTATAATTTGTGCATGAATAGCTGTGTGTTTTGCTTTCATTTTTATCAAAAAGTCTTTCTTTTTACCTATATTAAAACGTTTATTATGGCATCAAAAGAGCCATTAACATCTAAAATAAAAAGGCGTGTGTATAATCAAAATAATATGTTTGGAATTCAAGATTTCTTCTCCTTCCACTGTGCACCTAGCTTAGCGTCAAAAACAGTTCTTTACTCATTCCGAAAAGTTTTACATGACGCTTTCTTCACTAATCACTACAAACAAAAAAGTCTGTTAAACCATCAAGGGCACTACTTAAACTTACAAATCGATATTTAACACACTTAATACGTATAAATCAATACAAATTCGCGGCTGTATTAAATCTTAAACAGTATTTTAAACCGTTTTAATACCCGAAATTCGTAACGGCATCAAAGCTAGCTACCCATATTACCCGCTTTTTTTTTACTTTTTATACGTTTAGCGGCGCCTTCATCAGTAGTTAAAAACGCCAATAGGAATAAAATCATGATACAACAAATACAAAAGGTAGGATCTTCCGCATGACGTTGACCACCGTCTCTGACGTAGTAATGTGACTAAATTTGTAAACAAAGTTGAAAGTCTACGTTTATTTTCGTGTTTTTAACAGTTTGTTTGCCGTTTTACTTTGCTTTTTGGCAGTTTTGTGAGTTTAAAACTAGTTAAGTATAAGATATTTTGTTTTTAAGTGTTTTAAAGAGTGGTTTATTACGTAATTTCCGTTTATGCTGATATTAACATTTTAAGCTAGTTAACATCAAATATTATATTCTTAGATTAACAGTAATATTATTCTAAAACTCATCCTCATATTTAAAAAAGGACTAAAATTTACAAACATTGCAGGCCTTTTTAGAACCTAAATTTAAATATTGCGCCGAAAAAAGTCACATTGCTACGTCATCCGCAAAACGAACCAATTTGGAATCGATGTTGATCCTACCTTCTTGTAATCTTTGTATCATGGAATAGAATGGCAATTGTTTCTAGAGCTAATGGCTTCTGCAGTCATGGCCAACACAAACATAAAAATAAATTTTACGATTTTTGACGTAAAAAGTAAAAAACTAAGAGTTGTACGCGTTATACATCATCTTAAAAAAAAAGACGTTTTTTAAAAATGTGCAAAAACCAAAATGGCTGGCATAAGAAAAACAAAATTTAATGATGATATCACAAAACCAAAACATTCAAATTAAAATCTGCACACAGAAATGCATTACTTTGAAAAAGTTCTTCTAAGAAATACGTTTTTACGGATTCCAAAAATTATTTGAAATTAAAAAAAAATCTACCCCTATTTTTCAAAAATGCACATGTTTAGTTTTCTCAAAATAACTCAAAAAAAGTTTTGGTTCCATCTACAGAGCTATTCATTCGAGACATGATCAGTTTCACTTCTATCAGTTCGTTGACCTGCAAGTAATCCTAATGATTTGATCACGTGACTGATGCCATTTAAAATATTAATAAACCTTTAGAACAAAGTTAGCCACATAACTTTCAAAAGAATGATAATTATCAGTTTGATCACTTGATCAGTCTCGAAAGAATAGGCCTTACGTTTGCTGTGTAAATAACAACCAATTTTAGAGCGGTTCTTGTTTGCTCGACGAAATAATCTAGTGTATTTCTAAATAGTTTGGTGTTCTTACCCCCCTCCCGCATAGCACCTATCGAGCGTTGATTTGGAATGCACTACTCAAAGTGTCTCCCTAACCTTATTTTTTTTATCTATCTGCTGACGTGTTTTTAGTTACTCCTCCGTAAATGAGTAGTCATTTAACTGAAGTGTAGTTTCTCTGGGTATAAAAATTTAAATCAAAGGCCTTAAAATGGCACAAATAAGCAGTGTTATATCAAAGTTCTATAATGATTATGTATCCAAAACACCAAAAAAGTTAAAAGTAATTGATGCCTACCTGTTTTACATACTGTTAACCGGCATTATACAATTTGTATATTGTATACTTGTAGGCACTTTTCCCTTTAATTCCTTTTTAAGCGGTTTTATTTCGACAGTAAGCTGTTTTGTTTTAGGAGGTAAGTTTTGAGTTGAAAACGTCATTGTGTGTATATTTAGGTTTTAGCCATAGTTTTAGCAAGGGTAAGTAAGCTTTTCATAAACTCATTCATTATACAGAAGCTTTGTTTGGCATTACAAAAAGTTATAACTAGTTTTACTTTTTCTGTCAATAAACCGTTTGACGTCATCAGTGTAATCCAGGACTAGGTGTTTGGCATCTATTCCTCGTTAAACTAGTTTTAACTCGACTACACTATTTTCAAAGTCGTGAAGTTTGATACATTTTATTAAAACGCTAATTCTTGTCGAAGAAGTCTTTGAACCACTCGTACAAACAAGTATAGAAAACAAGAAACCCAAACATGGAAATTAAATTTATTTGTGTATAAATAAAACCCTAAAAGACTTTAAATTTTTGACATTTGTGACATAACTCATTCTAACGCGTTTGGCATCAAAACTTTTAGTCCTCCACCTACAATACACTACACGTTACCCCTTGCCAAACAAAGCTAATTTGGCCATTTGAAAATGTAACAAAGTTTATTTTGCTCTGACAATCATCAGTTTTTTTATTTTAGGGGAAAACATTTTTTGATACTTTTAACCCTTAAACTGCAACCCTCTAGCAGGGGTGAGAACCACCCTTGCTAAAGGGGTCGAGTGATACTTTTTAAAAGGTCTCTCAATCCTAATTAAATTAGATTAGATTAGATTAGCTTGGAGGTGGATTGTAATCTGTAATACTGCAACCAGCTCAGGTTTATTGTGTATCCTCCATCCGTATGTTAGAGCACGCTATCCCAGCTGGTCTTTTTAATCAGACTCCACAGTCTTGAAACTGCTCAGGTTTATTGAGTATCCTCCATCCGTATGTTAGAGCACGCTATCCAACCTGGTCTTTTTAATCAGACTCCACAGTCATGAAACTGGCTCCTTGGTAAAAGATGCTGCTTTAGATGTTTCCTCACCCAGCCTTGCAAACCGCAGAAGGCAAGGGGCTTCTTAATCTTGATTACAACTGCCAAGTTTAAAATTTCCATTGATATGACAACTTCCCAAAGATTTGATTTTTTTTCATGAAGAGGGTGGCGCCTTTCGTTGACCTTGCAGGGTATAGTGAAAACTAAAAGAGATTGAACAAATCTTGTGGTGATAGATAGAATAATCCATGTTACGAAAAGAGTCATCAAATACTAATCCTTTACTTATGAGCGGCCAAGTTTGGCAGAGCAAAGACACCTTCAATTGTGTGGGCGTCAAATTTGAGAATATCTACTGGCATAAACACATTGTATCTGTAGCCATGGCACAGCATCAAAAAAGCTTAGATTTCTCTTTTGAGCCAAAACGTATTTTTCCCTTTCTAATTTCTACACATTGTGTGTGTCCCAATCCGACCTCCCTTGGAATAATGTTCTCATATCTGGGGCATGGCGTCCCTCATAGCCCTTGGCATTCTTGATTTTTCGGTTTAAAGAAGAGCTGTTCACCTCATTAATGATCCTTCACTTACAGAAAGGCTTCCCTCCCTTGCCCATCGTCGGGCCGTGAAAAATGTACTGCATTTTAATAGGTACCTCCATGGCTTTTGCCGAGGGGTGTCTCACTACGGGAATAGGTGTACAAATCGTCGGGAATTTTCAGGAATTTACGGGATTTTTCAGGAATTTACGGGATTTTTCAGGAATGTACGGGATTTTTCAGGAATTTACGGGAATTTTTAGGAATTTACGGGAATTTTCAGGAATTTACAGAAATAGTTGAGAATTTTCAAGATTTTTTAGGTATTTTAGGCAATCTTTAGAAATTTTCAGGAATTTCTAGTTTGTTTTCGGGATTTTTAGGTAAGCATCTACTTAGGTTAGAAGTTACAGTGAGTGTTTGTGCCAGTTTTAAGGAAAAAATAAGGTAATTTACTCATTCGCGGCCGCATGCGGCCCGGGGCCCGCACTTTGACGACCACGGAATTAGAGTGTTGTGCTTAATTCTGGCAATGCTGTAATTTTCTTAAAAATAAACGATACTCACTGATCTTAGACCCTTTCCTTAATAAAACACCAGTGGCGCTGATCCAAAATATCCAATTTTTAATTAATTATAACTTAATAAACTTGCGGGACCGGGAAGTGAATAGGGGTGCTGGGCAGGGGCGGTCATATCTACTTTTTGAGGAGGGGGCCATAGGTCGAGAAATAGTGTTTGAGGTGCCAAAAACAATCTTGGCGCCCGCGCCCCTAGGAAGAAACAAAATTTACAAATTTTTTCAAGAGCAAAAAAACCACTTATTACCCTGTACGAAAAAAAATCATTTGGTAGTAATTAATTTAAAATTTCCAGATCACATCAAAAAATCCACAAAAAAACATTTTAGGACAATGGATCTGCCTGGTAGCGTATCTGTGGCCAAAAGGCACTAATCGAAAAAGTAAAAAACCGTCCAGAAGTATTGACCAAAGCTGCATATTGACCAAATTTCAAACCAAACAACAACGTACAGCCCAATTGTCATAGCTTAAAACGAACAATAGCCATATTTTGTGCAATTTTATCTTTACTTTTTGTTTGACCCCTGTATTTTATAGAAATGGCCATTTACCAATAAAGTGGTTAGGTAATAAAAAGAACCAAAAATAAGCTTTCAGAATGTGAAAACCTGGTCGAAATCGGTAAAGCCGTTTTTAAGTTACAGCGTTTTAAAGATATTGGTAGCAAAGTTTTGACACATTTTTTGTTTAGTAGTGTCTTTGGGGCTAAAGGGCTGTAATCAAAAACTGGCAAAAACATCTGGAGATATTGATATTACTTTACTAATGACCTATAATTAAATGCGAAAAAAAATATTACCGGAATCACACACCTCTAAACTTTTTGTAATTTTGCATCTTGATCACCCTGTATACCATGCACATTTGATTATTTTTCAAAAATCATTTTGCGCCATGTCACCTAGACGAAATGGGCTTTAGCAAACCGAAATCCGCAGCTAAAAATATTTTTTTTTCAAAAGTTACTACAAGTTAAATATGGTGCTAAAATTGCTTGTCCCGATTTTTTTGGCGAGCACTTTATTATGATTACGAACAAATAGGATGTAAGCCAATTTTTTTTAATCATAAAAACAACAGAAAACCCTATACGGCACATTTACCGTTCCGTGTTATGTCCGGTTTCATGTGCTTACATTATGTTGTTGATATTTTTATGAAGATATTTTTTACTTGCACACCTTGTCGGCTTTTTAAAAATAAACAGTCAAACGTTCCAGCCGCTTTGTATCCAACACAAGATTTTTACTATTTAAAAGAAGTTTATTACCTGTATAAATTTAGATATACATATTCTTATATGGATTTAAGGATTCTTTAAAGGCGGCAATTTTAAAGGTGGCTTAAATTCTGATTAATTACTTTGCATTTTTACAAATTTCAGTAAATGTCAAATTTTTTAAATTATAAAAAGGTAATATAAGGACCTTGTCAATAAACAAATCAACCTCTCCTTTTTGAACATGATCCACTACTGTTTGTGTTTATTTTCTATCTGATATCAGCCTTAGTGCTTTAACATGCAGTTACTAAAAGTCGGGAATTTTGGACTTTAATTGTAAATATATCAGCTACTACTTCATTTAGGTGTCGGAATTGTTGCATGAAATCAAGCATGAAATATGTTTAAAATCAATCTTACAATTCTAATAGTAAAAAAAATTTGGTTGACAAATCACACATTCTGTTTTTGCCAGCAGGATAAATTCAACTAACAGGAGATTAATAATTTGGGTCTTATCAAACAACAAACAATGTTATCCAAAAAATGGCTTGAGAAATCGGGAATTCTTTGCGAGAATTTGGGATTTTTCATAGGAATTCGTTTTTTTACCGGAAATTCAGGATTTTTTAATGAAATTCAAGATTTTTTCCGGAAATTCGAAATTTTCTGAGGAAATTCAGGATTTTCGCTGAGAATTTAAACATTTTTACAGGAATTCAGGAATTTTAAAAGAATTTCAGGATTTTCTAGAGAAATTTTTCAAGAATTCGAGAATTTTCGGGAATTTCGGGAATAGGTATACAAAATTTTAACTAGTGAGACACCCCTCGGCTTTTGCTCTGAAGAATTCCTCCACTTCAACGTCAACAGAGGTTACATTTAATATTTGATACATGTTAAAATATAGTTAAAGTAAAAACACAATTAAGAAACTGAAAAACATAAAAAGTTAAAATTTAAAAACCTTCTTTGTTTTAATTTGGCAATAATATTTATGGCATATTCAAATTCAAATTCTTTATTCGTGTAATAAATTACAAAAAATTTTTCCACACGTCACTATTCAAATATAAAATAAAGTAATAAAGAACAAATATACAATTTTAAATACAGTTAACAACAATATAAAGACAGAAATGACAGTCATGGTACAATACAGAAATAAATAATAAAAAAAAATGTAATAAAATTATTAATATATATGTTAAAAATAAAATAAACTAATACACAAGTTAATTTAAAAAGGTTTCCCTAAGTAAGACAAAACGTACTGTATGATCCTCTATGCTCCAGCGCTCCTTTCAAAATTTAAAGATAAAAATCGTTATACTTATACAAAGGATTCAAAATTAGTAATTGTTTAATTTTATTCTTATATAAATTAAGTGCATAATATGGCAGGCAGATTTCGTTCATTAGCCTTTTGGGCTAAGTTCCTAAAGTAATAATAATAATAATATTTGTTGCAATAAATTAGACAAAAAATTAAACGTTAACTTATTTGTTTACTAATATTTTAATGTGCCTTGCTTAGTATTTCAGAAAAATTAAGATAAAATCCGCAAAATTGCATATTGCCGGATCATACAAGAAACATAAGAATTTTGTTTTCTTTTAAAAGTGGTAAAAATTAAATAACGTTTATATCTTATCTAACAAATCCTACTAAAAAGATGTTTTCAAAAAATGTAAAAGTTTATTTAAAAGTCTAACAACCTGAGAATCAAAGATTTGCAGATCTTTATATGAACTTTTTCTAAAATTAACTCATAAATAAGCATTTAAATATTGTTTACCGCACTTAGGAAACACCCTATATAATCTGCCTTGATAAAAACGATATACAGGGTGTTATAAAAGTACGCTGCCAAATTTCCATAATTTTAAGACCAAAAGTTTATATAAACATGGGTTCTCAAATTCATTTTTTCATTTAAGCTGGATTTATTGTTTAACATTTTTACTTCCTTTGGTCGTTTGACCTAACTGAATTAAATTTCTTAAAACCGAACGGCATTTGAACAAATATTTTTGGCTTTCATGCGTTTGTTATCGATTCTTTGGTTAAAGTAACTAAAAATACAGTTCTTTGGTCTCCAGGTTATTTTCTGAGAAAAAAAGGGATATGCAATAGATTTTTTTTTAAGTAACCACGATATGAAAGATATTTGAGAGTTGCTGAGCTGAATTTTTACTTGCCCAATCCAAAGAACTTATAAAACATTTACATAAGTTATTGCCATATATTTTTTATTTCAAATATTCGCTCAGTTGCCGCTCGGTATGGCCTAATAAATTCATTTAAGGTGGGGCTAAATTAACCCCTTAATACTATAAATATTGTTCCGTATCACCTCATATAAAAACACGGCCTTCGTTTTTATACCTTTATTAACAATGGAACGTAACTATGGTTACAACAACGACAAAATCTTCACTTGTCAATGTCTCAAAGTTTACAGCACAAAAAGTCGAATCTATACTAACTGATCGGAGGTTTCCTGTCGCCCTTTTATAGTATGGTGGAAGAGTAAAGAATGATCTAGAATCTTCGAGAAATATCGTGAAAATTCCATAGTACAGGATGGCATAAAAGTTCTTAATGGATAATTCGGGCGTTTTCGGAAACCTTCGAAAGTGATGAAAGAACTTGGAAAAATTAAGGTAAATTATTTAAATAAATTAACAAACTAAATTAAATGATCCTAACTCTCTAAAATTCTATAACCTAAACACATTTTTGAAAGTCTGTAACAATATTATTGCATAATTATAACAGACTTGGCTTAAGAATATTTAGGATATCTGGAAAACAAAATATTTTTCTTGTTTTAAGTTTAACACCTTGTATCTTGAGAACGAAGAATTTGCGAACTTCAGCACTAGTTAAGAACACTATTTTTTTTACGAGTGTGTGGAAAAAGTCAAACCAAACAACCATTTGATAATATTTATTTTTACCATTACGGCTTCTTATTATTAACAACATTAATCGTAAAAGAACAGTTGCTAGCATTTTGCAAATGAATCGCAGAGGCAACTTGTTGTGCGTAAGTTGCGAAGTTGGAGATTGCCGTTGAGGTGCAATTGAACCAGAATTAGCTAACATTGTAGCTGAGGAACGGCGAAAGCTATGTCCCGTGTAAAGTTCTGGGTTTGTAAATAGGCAGCTATTTCAGAGGGCATCTTGCCAAAAGAATTTATTCCTATGCACTGGACAGTACAAGCCAATTTTTTGTAATTAACAAAAAATCTTTTGTGTGGTGTTTCGGGCTTTCGTAAACTGAAATACTTTCTATACAAAGCTAGATATTTTCCATTTTCAATTTCTTCGGAAATGACAAAACTTCAGCTAGAATGGTTTTTGGAGTCTGGAATATTTACAATTAAAAATTCTCCTTATCGTCAATATCATCAATGCTAATTTTCATCAATTCTTCTGCACGACACGCACCAGTTAGTCCGAAAATTGTAGCTACCTTCATCGCTAGATAAACATCATTTGGAGCATCATTAATAAATTTTGCTATTTCATCTTTCGAGATAATTTTGGTCTTCTTGGGTCTAAACCCTACATTTTGCTCCTTCAAAAATATTGTAACTTTGAAATATTTGCTTAAACCCATGTTCTTTTCGATCTTAATGACACTTTTAACATGGGATACCTTGACCATAAGGTATTGGGCTTACATGTTTTCGCATGTTCCGCAAAATATGCCATAAAAACTTCTTTTTCATACTTTTGATTTTTTTCTTGCCACACCAGCTTGTAAATGTTGTATATTCTTTCTCGTACCTGTGCTCGATTTGGACGGCAACAAATCTAAATTTGCTATTTCGGCTGCTTTTAGAATGGATTCAGGTAATTCCTCGTCAGAAGACTCCATGGAAAACGTTTTTTATTCAGAATACACTTTTAATTATCAATGACTTTTAATGTCTTTGATCTTTTATAATATGGACACCGGCACCTGTCAAAACAAAAATCTGACAAGCAAAATTAATATATACCAGGATTTTTGAAACAATGTTTTTAAAACAATATTAATTTTTAGTGAATATTTCGTTGATTTTACACCTAATTTGTACCAATATAAGAATACTATGACAATAATAAAATTATACTCAGTCAAACTTCAGAATTAAAAACATTTTAAGTACCTGTTTAAGTGGGAAATTTGCAAGGGAATACTTTTCCGCACTAGTGCGGAAAAGTGACACTTTACAAACTAAATTGCGTGCGGAAAAGTGCTGCTTTCCACACGCTAGTAGAAAAATATTTTACCTAATCCAAAATAAAAAACCCAAACATAAGTATACTTATATAATTTTTTTCCTTGTTTCAGTATGCCTGCGGCTTCAAGTAAACCCAGAGAATAAAAATCAGTTTTATGGTATAAGCCCAGAACGAGGATTCGCTGATTTTATCTTTGCCCATGCAATTTTGCATTTAGTTGTTATGAACTTCATTGGATAATTAGTAATTAAATTAATGTATTATATCCGTATTATTACTTCTTATTAAAATAATAAAATCCATAAAGTATGCTTTGTAATTTATTTTTATTTTTTTCTCCTCATGTAAAAATTTAAAAAAACACACATTTTTATTTATACAGTGTGTCTAATAAAGTTGAAACCATATGGAAAAGTTTTTTATTATTCATTTTACGAAAAAAGTTATTCTAAAATGCATCCATCAAATATTATATTGTATCAGTCATCTATGAGGTTTGGCCAATAATGTAAATTTTTTGCTTAAGAGTAAACTACCTGTATTTTTGTTAATATCAAAAATGTTTATAAAGGAAAGACGTGTAGAAGTAAAAATTAATTTTAAATATTCAATTTTGTTTATTTATATTTTTTTTATTTTTTCTTTAATTTTTTTTTCTGCGATATTATTCAAGAAAATTTAAATTTGCCCATTAGTGCATTGTACATTCTTCTTATTTTGGTAACAGTAAATGTAAAAAGTTTATTTTAAATTGTCCTATGAAACCTAAATTTACACCATTTTGGATATTTTAAAGTAAGTTTTAATTCTAAAGGTCTTTTCTTTAAGTATAACAATTTTCGATATTAGCAAAAATACATGCACTTTACTCTTAAGTAAAAATTACATTTTTGGCCAGACCTCATAGATAACTGATACAATTTAATATCTGATGGTTTCTTTTTAGGTTTGGGATCATGCAGAACTTTTTATAAAGAATAACTTTTTTCGTAAAATAAATAATAAAAAAGTTTTCCATATGGTTTCAACTTTTTAGACACACTGTATGAAAATTACTTTTTTGACGTTTTTCAAGTGGCTGTATTTCCCTTAAAAATGATCGTACTGAAATTTCAAAAAGCATTTAAAAGCTTAAAGTTTTTTGTTTTAAAATATGGTAAAAAAATTCAAGCAATGTGTACCGCGCAATCCTAATGAATACCGAACAGGTTATTATCATTATTTGTTTTTTGAAGTTTTTTTGGTTTCTTTTGGTCTACAAACTTGGAAAAAAATTTCCAACCTAATTACTATAATGATCGAATGACTTGTTCATTCAGCTTTAATTTTCTTTTTTTTTTTTAAGTTCTATACGATCACTTCTGGCCGAGATATTGAACTTTGAACCAAAAAGGATCTTTTTTCTTTAACCATCAATATCTCAGCAACCGCTGATTGTACAAGAAAATTAAAGACTTATAATATCTTAAATAAATTCTCAACAACAAAGAGGCTATAGTTTTTTGAAAAAAAATACATTTATTTGAAAAACAATAAAAAATGGGCTTTTTGTGGCTTTTGCGATAATCAGGCGCTAAACTGAAAATATCGAGAAAACCAATATTGATAAGTGTGCCTCAGACAGTTTAATATGCCTACAAAAACCCCACAAAGTTTCGATTCAATCCATAGGCCATTTTTTTGTTTTATTCGATCGAATTAAAAAAAAAAAAATTAAAGGATTTTAAAAAAGATCGATGCAGTAACTTTGAAGCTATGATGGTCACCGACAAATTATGTGAAAAGGTTAGCTTCGTACATAAGAGTAATGAATAAGGTGGTTACTTAAACCTCCGTATCTTCGTTACTTTTGCTTCAATTAATCTCAAATTTTTACACAGTATTCTTGTTCATACCTCAATTTTTTTTTTTTTTTTTTTGATTTTTCTTTCCCATAAATTTAAAGACTATTATCAATGAAACTGCCCAAACCTAAAAACATTTGTTTAAAGTTTGTTAAATAGCACATAAAGTAAAAATCGTTATCCTTTAATAATTTTTCAAAAATTCGATCGAATAAAACAAACAAACGGCTCGATGGAATGGATTATATCGAGACATTGTGGGGTTTCAGTTTAGTGGCTGATTATCCCAAGCCTTTTTGTCTTGGTTTTTATTAAATCAACGTAAAAAATTAAAACACATTTTTTTAAACCATAGCCGATTTTTGTGGAGTATTTATTCAAAATTTTAAATTCTTCCTTAATTTTCTTGTGTAATCAGCGGTTGCTGAGGTATTGATGGTTAAAGACAAAAATGTTCAAAGTTCAATAAGTTTGTAGACCAAAAAAAGGACTGAAAAAATCTTTTTGGTAATCATGAGAATTGCGAGGTACACGTTACTTGAAAAAAAATTTCAACATAGGATCTTAAAACTAAAAACTTTAAGCTTTTAATTTTTTTTTCAAATTTCGGTACGTAAAGCAAAATACAGCCACTTAAAAACGACAAAAAAATTTGGACTTTTTTGTATAATTTAACTATTTCCGCTAGTGTAGTTTCAATAAGTTATTTTTATGACTAAGTATTTTTTGCTAAATAGAAATGGTGAATCAATTTTAAATAAGGTCTTTTGATTGCTAAAAACGGTCAAAATTGCATACATTTCTTAATTCAAAAATTACTACAAACAACGAATTCATAACTAAAAACGGTAAAAATCAATTACTACAAACCTATTCTGAAATTTACTAGTTAGGTAAAAAATGTTAACGATACGTAAACATAAATTAAGCCATGTAAAGCAGCTAACTAAAATTAAAAAATTTTAAAATTTAAATTTTAAGTTTTAAGCTTAGGATGTTCTAAAAGCATTTTCGGGAGTAAGCGAATTATTTTGTAGGTTTGACTCTCACATTCAAAAGAAAATGCTCCCAACTGAAGATATAATTAAGCAGTTAAAAAAAAAAGAAATAAATGATTATTGCATGTTTACAGTTGGGGGTATATTTGACCCTCACGCGCCCCCCACGTAATAAAATAGCACTCGCCTACTTAAGGGTTAAATATACCCACTTCTACAGGTTAAAAAATTCCTTAACTTGTATTGGAAGTTACAAAAGATTAAAAGTGGTTCAAAAAAATATTTTGATTTATACAGTCTGCTCCGAAAAATTTTGGGTGATAAAAATTAAATATATTACATGTGACATCCTCTGTATTGCTACATATTTATAGAATCAACATGATAACCTTCGCATTTTGGCCCTTTATGTTTTTTACCTAATAGTTATATTTTGGGAGTTAAAAAAGACTTAAAATGTAAGGATGTACAAATCTTAACCTTCTTTTAACCTCCAATTGTAATTAAAGGTTTTTTTCAAGAACAGCCAATGTCAAATTTTCAATATTTTCAGGATTTTAAATTTTTTTATAAAATAATAAAACCTATATGGCTAATTCTATATACGTTTTTGTAATATTTCGCGCATTTAGAGATATATTTAAAGGTGTTTATAACCATTAGTTTTTTCGTAAATTGAAAAAAACTTAACATTGGCTGTTTTTGCTATAAATTCAAAATAAATGTACTAAAATTTTATTTAAATTCTATTAATGATACAAATACACTCTAAACTCGCCAAAAGAACCATTTTATAATATTTACACCCGTCACTATTATCATCCTCACCCAAATCGATGTCATTGTCAGCTTCAGCAACTTGGATTTTTTTATAATGCCACACTACTTGGTTTTTTGAGAAAGGCTGGCGGAGATAAGACATTTTTTATTTTCACATTATTTACAGGTATTGGATTTTTGTACAACAGTATTAGCTCTAAGCTCTTTGAAAAACTTTGATTTTGTTGAAAATTGGGAAAAAACTTGACATTGGTTTTTTGCAAAACTAGGCGATATTCGAGTCGCATTATTTGGCTGACTATGGCAATTCTTGTTACAATAGTTGGTCAGGGATTTAACAACGGAATTTTTAAATAGGGTGGTGCAAACAACAGAAAATTAGAAAAAATGGCATTGGTTGTTTTTGCAAAAAAACCCTTTAATTAACTTGCATAAATGTTAAGAAGCTAAGGTGAAGTTTATTTTGCTTCATCTTAAAGTGCTTTCAGTAAATCTTAAGAGTCCAAAATTTCAGATTGCCAATTGTTTTAAACTCATCACATAATCTGTAGGTATATAAATATAAATATTTTTTTATAATTACATGAAATTTCTAAATATGGAATATTATTCAGAGGATTCCCCAACTTTTAGAGTACATGCCATTTGTGATTTTCTTTAACTTTAGTATTTCACCTTATTTTTTGTTATTTATAGTTTTTCTGTATGATTAGTGATATTAAGTTGGAGCACCCTGTACAAGGTATTTTGCAAAATCGACCACGCCCGCCAGGGCTTACAAGGGTCGTTTTTCCGCCTACAGGACACTTAAACTATTACTACGTTTATATCGAATAGTTGAAGCTGGCTTGAAAACAAAGCGGCTTTAAAACGATTTCCAAGCCTACGTGTTTATTTCGGTGGCTTGAAAGTCGATTGAAAATCAAGGTCAAGCACATTTCAAGCCATCGTCGTACGCATGGGGCAGTTTTGCATCCAACTTCGCAGTAGGCATCAAATGAAAAACAAACATCACTTTTTAATTTGTCCCGTTTTTGTGCTGTTGTTGGTATGCGCGTGTTTTAAAGTTTTTTCACCTGTTTTCCAACTCATATTTTTCATAAAAATGTCAAAATCATATATGAAATTAACACTGATGACGTTCGAGGAAGCATTCATCTGCTGAAGTTAGGCAGTTATTAGGCCCGCTTGAATCGTTTATATCGTGGCTTCAGTGAAGTCAGCCCTACTTATTTTCAGGCTTGACTTGAACGATTCAAGTCATTTTCAAGCGCGTTTATATCGCTTTTTCAAGCCACCTTTTAAAGCAGCTTTACCTCAAGCTAGCTTCAACTATTCGAAATAAACGTAATGAACAAGAACACGTTAAGAATCACCATTCGGTAGCGTCTCGATACGTTACGACTCGAGACTGCGCGGCGGTTGAGAATCGGCCTGCAGATCTAAATCGTAGGCACTTCGCCAGCGGTACACTAGCGGGTCACCACCACTAAAGCGAATAAATACAGAATATTCGCCAGGCGGACGACTAACGACCAAGCGATTATAATATGCGGCGCGATCCGCTTCCGAGTCCGAGGCGCTATAGTGCTCTCTCTCAAAAGTGGCTTGTGGCTTCGAGCCGTCGGTGTTCCTTTAGCGGTGTTTTTGTTTGGTAATCGGTGGCGTAGCTACTATGGGGCTAGTCGGTGCAGTGCCCCGGGGCACCCAAGGTAAGGGAGGCCCGTTGAAGTTGAGAGGGGTCCTCGGGGCTTATACTGAAAAGAAATAAGAAGAAAAATGAAGGTGGAGCCCTTTTTTGGTTTAAAAATATTTTGGGGTGGTTAGTATACGAAAATGTTAAAATAAAGTTGTTTTTATTGCATGACGACCTTTTTTCTGCTCTTCAATTTTTCTTAGGGGCCCTACTTTACTTTTTTGTCCCAGGGCTCCTGCTGACCTAGCTATGCCACTGTGGGTAAAATAGGAAAAAATATGAATTGCTTATGTGTCATAAAAATGTTAACACCGGTAACTCCTTTTATTCAAGTTTTATTACTTTTTATTAATGTAGCCAAGCAATGCCACAGAAATAGCTAAATTTAATCTAGATTAATATTAATACTTAATTTGGTAGGTAATTGTCTTGAAAGTGTCCGCAACTCTGATTTTGTGATATTTGGTATACGGGGTTTTTTGGGGCGTTAATTACGAATCTAAAAAATTTTTAGTCGGAAACGGTTTGTTTTCAAAATATCCATCATCAAAGTCAGTGTCGGTGCCAGGCTTTTCTTTTAGGTTGGGCGATAATCGGCAAAACACTTTGGAGGGTGGGCAGCAACATGTGCAAGTAGAATACTTACAAACTTTGGTAATTGTCTAGAAAGTGGGAGCAACTCCGATTTTGACGAAATTTGGTATACGGGGTTTTTTGGGGCGCTGATCACGAATCTGAAAGAATTTTTAGTCGGAAACGTTTCGTTGTCGAGATATCCATCATCAAACTAGTAATTTACACTAACCTTATTTTCACTGTATTCCGCCTTCTTTTTGCACAAAATTTTTATAAAACACTAAATTGCCACACAATATTTTATAAACACCTTTTAAAAAACCTGTTTTTTATTTATTTTACACGTTTTTTTCATTAAATTGAAAATAATTTACCCATAAATGCTGCAACCATAAATACAATATGTAGATGTATTTATGGTTGCATACACGAGTTTGTTTAAAGTAAAGCTTTTAAATCAATATAATTAATAATAAAAAAATGTTTTTAAAGGGTTTTTTGATGTTAAATGAAATATTGTGTGCCATTTTAGTATTATAATATGAATTTTGTGCAAAAAGAAGGGAAAATATTGTGAAAATAAGGTTAGTTCAAATACCTACCTTGATGATGATATATCTCGAAAACGAAACGTTTTCGGATTCGTGATCAGCGCCCCAAAAACCCCTGTATACCAAATTTCGTCAAAATCGGAGTTGCTCCCACTTTCTAGACAATTACCGTAACTTTAAAGGACGTTATCTTGCATGATGCTAAGATAAAAGCTCTATATAAACATGGGTTCGCAAAATCTTTGCCCATATAATTATATTAATATATATAAAATAATTTTATTAGGTTTCAAACAACCCTTGTATCTCCGCTTGGCTATTGCATGTCCCGATCGACCCTCGTATCACAAAGGCATCGCCGCTAATGCTTCGGGTCACGTAGTTTTTGAGTAGGGCGGTCTTTGTAACTAAAACATGAAAGTGCCGACGGAGAATGGGGTAACTTGACAATCATTAAACTATGCCACGGGTTTTTATTCTTAACGCATCCAAAATTTTACTAGCTTTTTATAGGGTGCGTTCCACTAAGCGCTTACAACGCTCAAAATGCTCCTTTAACAGTCGGCCTAAGTAGCTTTCCAGTAACAAAATTTTTTGTGCGTCACGTTCCAGGGCTTGAAGCTCTTGATCCGCTATAAAAAGTCAGTCACCGGAACGCATCTCTTTTTTTTAACCTTTCTTGGCTTTATAATAATAATAACCTCTTTTTTATATCTAATTCCATTTTAAACAAATAATTATAAAAATCCATCCTTAACCATAAAAACACGTTTGAAGCAGAGAAACCAAAAGAGGGGCTAGTCCATGAGGGGCAAGGGAAAAGAAAACGGAGTAGTTCAGGTGCATAAGGCTTTCCGTCACTGACACGCCATAAAGTAGAACGAAATGCTCCTGAGCTACTCGGGAGCGCTCTATATGCGTCACTGGAAAGCTACTCAAAGGAGCATTTTGAGCGTTGTGAACGTTTAGTGGAACGCATTCATAGTTAAGGGCCGAAACAACCCTACCAAAAAAGAAGAAGAAGACATTTTTGGTTTGTTTTTTTACTGTTTACAATTTTTGATGAAGTAAGGGTTATTAATTTGTAGACTTAATTCGTAATATTATTTAAAATAAATAGAAATTTATCAGATGATTCCTATGTTAATTATTAGGTAAGAATTAGCAGTCTAATTTTTTTAATGAATCGTTGCAGGAAGGACGAGCGATTGTGGTCAGCCGCATTCTGATAGGTAAGGTTAAAGCCTGATTTATAGTTTCAGTAACGTAAGACTTAAGACTTAAAACTTAAGCGTTAAGACGTAAGAAGTAAGCAGTAATGACAAGTCAATTTATAGTTCCTTAATTTAAAGTATCTCCTTAAGTTTTTTAGGTTATGAATATTGTTGTTGTCATTTTTAAAAATGTATTTTATAAAATATAATTTAGGTAGATTGGCTCTATGCTGTTTACAAAGGACATTAACGACAACAAAAATAAAATTTAATTTAAAATGGCCCATAAATAACCAAAAATGTAAACATGAGGCTGCCGATTATCGGCGAAAACGACCGATGTCAACCGAGCCGTAAAGCCTCGATTTAAGCCTGATTTATAGTTTCAGTAACGTAAGACTTAAGACTTAACGTTAAGCCGTGAGAAAAATGAACATGTGACAAGTAACCTAGATAATTTATAGTGCCAAAACTTAAGCAGTAAGAATTAAGCCGTAAGACGTAAGAAATGGTTTATTTTTATTTAAGTCTTACGTCTTACGGCTTAATTCTTACTGCTTAAGTTTTTGGCACTATAAATTATCAGGTTACTTGTTACATGTTCATTTTTCTTACGGCTTAACGTTAAGTCTTAAGTCTTACGTTACTGAAACTATAAATCAGGCTTTAGGCGCCATTTTTTAAATTTATAGCTAATTTACTATACCTACCTGTTCTAATTTAAAATTATAAAATGTCACTTGTACTTCAGAAGCAATAAATTTTTATTTGGGTTTCAATTAAGAAATTAAAAAAAAAGGCAATTGTCTCGAAAGTTGGGGAAGCCAATTTAAAACAAAAACAGAGACTTGACTAACAAAAACTAGGTAACCTGACCGTGACTTTGGGCACGTTGAATTTTATTTAAAAAATCCTCTACAAATAGAACTCGGATGAGTAAAGTTGCTGATGTTGCCAAATGTTCAAATTAATAGTGAAGAACTTTTGAAAAATTCAAATGTTTGTTTTTTACAAAAAATACAAAATAATTTATAACAGCGACATTATATTATGATTAGGAACAAATAGGAGATAACATGTAAGCCAAAATATTTTTAGAAATCAAAAAACATCAGAAAACCCTATACGGCATAATACCAATTTTTTTCAGAATCATTTCGTTCCTGAGTAATCCATTATCAAAGTGGAAAATTAATATAATCTTATTTTTACTATATTCCTTCTTCTTTTGCTCACAATTTTTGATATTAAGCTAAAGTGGCACACAATATTTGATTTTCACTTTTTAAAACCCTATTTTCTAAGTAATTTAACACTTTTTTGAAATAAATTGCATACCTTCATTTTAATCGTTTTTAATTATGGTGAATGTGCCGCAAACAGTTTGATTCAAGGCTTGCTGCGTTTTTTAAGGAATTTATTTGAAAATTGGTGCAAAATACATAGAAAGCGGGGTTTTAAAACGTAAAAATTAAATATTGTGGGTCACTTTAGCTTTAAATCAATAATTGTGTGCAAAAAGAAGGGGAAATAGAGTAAAAATAAGATTAGTTTGATTTTCCACTTTGATGATGGATATCTCGGGAAAGAAACATTTCCGAAAAAAATTCTTTCAGATTCATGATCAGCGCCCCAAAACCCCCATATGCCAAATTTCGTCAAAATCGGAGCTGCTCTCACTTTCTAGACAATTACCAAAATTATTAAGTTTCCTTTTAAATTTTTGGAATTGTCTAGAAAGTGGGGCAACTCCGATTTTGATGATATTTGGCATATGGGGGTTTTTGGGGCGTTAATCACCAATCTGAAAGATTTTTTTCCAGAAACGCTTCGTTCCCAAAATGTCAATTATCAAAGAGAAAATTCAAACTCATCTTTTTACTATATTCTCCCTTCTTTTGCACACAGTTTTTGATTTAAAGCATAAGTGGCCAACAATATTTGTTTTTCACCTTTTAAAACCCGGTTTCTCTACGTTTTACATTATTTTTGCATTAAATTGCATTGCTATACTTTGATAATGCCGTAACCATACATACACATAAGGCTTCATGGCACACTGGGATTGCAATGGTTCAAAGTAAAGCTATGCAATTTAATGTAAAAATAATGTAAAATTCATAAAAAAACAAAGGTGAAAATCAAATACTGTGGACCACTTTAGCTTTAAATCAAGAATTGTGTGCAAAAAGAAGGAGAAATATAGTGAAAATAAGATTAGTTTGATTGAAATTTCGTCAAAATCGGAGTTGCTGCCACTTTCTAGACAATTATCAAATTTTTCTTCTATTTGCCCATTATTTAAGTTGTAATGCGTTACGTAAAAAGTTGACCATTACATTTTTTTACTCTTAAATTTTGACATAAAATTCAATTCTCTACAAAATTTAGTTATGAAATTTTGTTCCATTTTTTAAAGTAATAGTAGTTTGCTAGCATTTTTTATATTGTTAGTTATAACTCGCCCTGTATAATACTAATTAAACATTGCAAGATTGGCTGTATTTTGGTCATGCCTAGAGAAGTTTACTTGGTGGATTATGTAATATATTTTTCAGATGTCTTATTCTTGTAATTGCTCTTAGGCAAAGTTGATTGATGAGATAAGGTTGCTACATTCGCGATATTGGCTAGTGCGGCTGTGACGTCAAGTCGGGCCATTTTCGGCCATGTGTCTGCCTGTACCTGGCAGAGCAAAACAATTTCCATGGTTCTGTAAGTCAAAAAACATTTTAAAAACTTTGTATACAGGGTGAACGCTAACTAATGGTACACAGAAAAACTAAAGATTCCTTATTCCAAAATATTAAAATTTAACCAAACTTACCTAATATCCAAAAGTTTAGCATAAGGAAAATACAGGGTGTCAGTGAAAAAAAAATTATTTCGATAATTTTTCCTGCGTTTTGACTATTTTAATAAAACTGGGTATCTAGGGGTCTTTAAACATCACCTATTTAGATTGGATATTAATTTATATGTATAGAATATAATGGGGATGGGTACACTATTTAAAAAGTTCTCTAAAACGTTCCAATTTTTTGTGCTACTCTGTATGTACCATCTAAATATACCAGTAAGCTTCTCTATGCTTTCTGCACAAAAAAGGTATATTTAATAAGAATCGGTCTTGGCCACCGTTTTCAAGATATTCACGTTTAAGTTGTTTAGTGCACCCGAAAATGCCTTTAATAACATAGTATTAGCCATAATTACAACTGCTTCATATTAAACGAATAATTTAATGTATTCATCCATATAGTTTTTGACTGAAATAAACATATTAAACGCAAGTATAACCAAAACGGTTGCTCAGAGCGATTCTTACAAGGTATAGCTTTTTTGTGTAGAAAACTAGTTTATTTAGATGGTACATACAAAGTAGCACAAAAAAACTAGGAATTTTTAGAGAAATTTAAATTGTGTAGCTTGAGCTCTCTAGTTTACACATACAAATTACAATCAGATATGAATAGCTAATATCTAAAAACTCCTAGATACCGAGATTTATTAAAAATTAATATAATTATAATATTCAAAATGTATCACAAATTATTGAAATTAATAAAAATATTTATTTCCCTTTAACATCCCGTATATTCCTTATTATCAACTTTTGGTTATACAGGGTGTTTCGGGAGGAAAGGGAAATATTTTGGAAACATGTTTAGAAGGCCAAAATAAGAAAAATTAACCCACATGTTTTAATCCGATTCCTAACCGTCTCTGAAATAATCGGTTTTAAAGTTTTTTTTTTTGTAAAGTTTTGGAGTAATTAGGATGTGTTGTATTTCTCCAGTTTGTAGGTATTTTATTGGTTGTTAATACCTAATTTAATTGACTGATAGTTTTGACAAGCTTGGTTGTCAGTTTGATTGATTCTGAGCGTTTTGACTCGAAAAGAGAAAAGGTTCCATACGTAATGCCTCACACATTCACTCATGGGAAGTATGCTGCAGCTTGTATTAAAGTTGGTGGGGGTATTTTCAAAAACTAACCAGAACTAGTGGACTTTTTCTGTTTTCCTAGTATTTGTTTATGTTGTTTTTAAAATAAAAAAAGTTACAAAAAAACTTTAGAACTGATTATTTCAGAGACGGTTAAGAATCGGATTAAAACATATGAGTTAATTTATCTTATTTTGACCTTCTGAACGTGTTCCCAAAATATATCCCTTTCCTCCCGAAACACCCTGTAGTTTATTTAAATCCTAATTATTTGGCATAAGGAATCTGTACCTGTACTCTGTAACTCGATAGAAAAGAAATTTCCTGAAATTGCCATATGATTTACATTGCATAGAAAGGAAATTTCTTTTCTATCGAGTTATAAAGCACAGGTACTGTGGTTTTTCTATGTACCATTAATTAGCGGAAACTCTATATATACATAGAAATAACGCGTTGCATATTTTATATACAGTGAGGTCTATTATTTAACAAATAAAGGAAACGTTTTTATTTGTAATATCTGAGAAATTCCATTTTTCACAACAGTTGGTACACGGTTCCAAACTAATATATCAGTATTTACTTTATTATTAAAAGTTTTAGCAGATATAGGGTATAATACTTGAAAACTGTTTAAGAGTTAAGTACCTTTCTTAAAAAAAGAAACAAAAACAAAACGTTAAATATAAAATTTATTAAGAATTAAAAGTTATGCCTAAATACAAACAACACACAAAAATGATTCATTAACTGCTTTATTTTCTTTAAAAATACTTATGTGTAATAATATTGGGACCTTTATAATTTTTTTTTACTTTAGTAACTTTTGTAAGATAAAAAAGTTTGCAATAAAATGAATAATATAATAAAATAAAAAGTTAAACAGGGTTTAAAGCATAAAACTAAAATATATTTTTGGGGCAGACCTACTTTTGCTTTTAAGTATTTTTAAAATCCTTTTGTTTAAGAGCTTGATTTAGTTTTTTAATACGATTGAACTTTATTTTTTGATTTGGTAATTATTTTTTTTTTAAATATTTTCTTTACCAAAGATGTCCTTTTATTAATTTTTACTAAACACTAAAGACTGAAAACTATATGACTAAACACTATCACAATCACTAAAATAACAACAGTCCGAACCAATAATATATGAAGTCTCTATAAACTAACCAAAAACATTCACAACTGGAAATCCTTGCAAAATATACATGGCAAATTTCCACAGTTTTTACCAAATAAACAAAGCTTCGACAACACACAACTCTGTCATCAGCTGATAATGCTACCAATTTTGAACAAAACTGCCAACCGAAATCGTAATTCTCACACCCTCACGTCCCTGACACAAGCTATCCCCGGTCTCGCTTATGTCTAAACCCCTTCTCATAAAGGAACTATGCTCTTAGCGATGTTGTTCCTGCTACTTCTAAAGTTTTTCTGGCATTATTATGTAAGTTGGGCATAGCTGGGTGTCTATATTCCAAAAGTGTTTTACAGATTGATTTATACAGTGAGTCCGCCCGAGTTCTCTACATATGGGAAACTTTTTAACATTAATTTTACGAAAAAGCTATTTTTTATAAAAGTTCTTTCTGCATGGTCTAAAACCTTAAAAGCAATCATTATATTCATTTTTTTCAGTAGTATACGAGGTATTTCAAAAATGTGAATTTTGATTAAGAGGAAAGTGCCCCTATTTTTGAAAATATCGAAAATTATTATTAAGATAAAATGTTTAGAATTAAAAATAACTCTTAAATATGCAAGCTCATTCATTTACAAGAAAAAAGTTTTTCTTTAATTTTTTTATGTGATAACGAGCATTTCTGCGACTGTTCACTGTTTTGACAGTTCTTAAGCTTTCTTTAGATGTTAAATTTCAAAATAAGTATTTACAAATGTACAAATTTAATCGGTTTTTCATAAAAAATGTAAAAAACTTTTTTGTAAATGAATGAGCTTGCATATTTAAGATTTATTTTTAATTCCAAATATTTTTCTTTAATAATAATTACCCATATTTTCAAAAATAAGGGTACTTTCCTCTTGGACAAAATTCAAATTTTTGGAGATACCTCGTATACTACTGAAAAAATGAATATCTAATGATTACATTTTAGGTTTTAGTCCATGCAGAACTTTTATGAAGAATAACTTTTTTCGTAAAATTAATAATAAAAAAGTTTCCCATTTGTAGAGAACTTAGGCGGACACACTGTATATGGTGGTTGCTGTATTTCTATTGATTCCATGTCCTGCGTAGGTTGAACTTCTAAAGTGCTTAGCTTTTGATATAATCTTTTTCTCACAACTTTTTACGTCATTGAAATTGAGTTTATGGTCGGTGGTCATTCCTAGGTATTTTGAGGACTGTTTCGGTAAAATAAGGTGATTATCAATTATTACTGTAGGATAATTATATTTAATTTGGTGGTGGAATATTATAAATTGTATTTTTTGGATTTGGTTTAAGACTCGATTTTTAAACCATACCGTTGTTCTATTTATCAAATTCGGAAGATTTTAGACAGCTTTTTTACTAATAAAGTAAGATGTAGTATTCTCTTAAAGCTCTTAAAGATATTTTTATTGGTAATATAATATATACGTACAGTAGACTGGACCAAAAAAAAAAATTCTAATGGTATTGTGAAAATATTGTTCATAACGACGAAAGAAAAATATCCTAAAATTATTATCCCTTAATATTAACATTAAGGGGTGCATCATTAACACTATTGATATTCAACAATTGCTGCATTTTTTTACAAAATCTCGGAAGCAGTTATTCCTGAACCTTCGACCAATTAATATTCTTGAAGAAAATTAAATTCTCTACAAAAAGCTCTCTAAGTAAGGGTGTAGCAGGATAAGAATTGTGATTTGGCCCCCAATGAAAACTTCTGTTATAGTATCGTCTCGGTGTATGTATGCAATTTTTTTTTGCCGTATTCCGATTTAATATGGAGATATGAGTATATGTATGATTATTACCTTTAAACAGCAATATCTTAAAAAGTAATTGAGCTAGGAAGATAAATCTATAATGAAGTTGTAGGTAAAGTTGAAGAGTATATTTTATATATTTTTTAGAGATTATTTAAATAATTAGGAGCATTGATACTTATTAAATAAGTATTTTTTCTTTAATTTTTTCAGTTTTCTCAGTGACTTACAATTACCGAAAAAATATATGTTATAGTACTTGACAAACCCTACTTTTTCATAAAAATTTATTAAAACAAAATTGATGCAACATTTTGAAAAATAAAATAATATCGATGCACCTGTGTTTAATATAGAAGAATTTTGAAAGAAACATCGTTTTTCTGCCTAAAAATATTTTGTAGTAGTAAAAAAAACAAATACAGTAAAGAATTGTCAATAAAATTAGTTCCTTAATTTATAAATTAAAAATATATTTATGGTCTATATACTTATAGAGACTGTCCACGGATGAGAGGACAAGAGGACAAATATATAAAAAATAATATTTTTGCTTGTAAAAAAATATGCTTCACGAAGAAAAAATGTTGATTTTGTATACAGGGTTCGCAAAAACTTGAAAAACATAATTTTTCGCTAAGAGTAAGCTACCTTTATTTTTAATTTTGAAGCAAAATATCATTTCAAAAATATATTTACAATAGCCTTTTTAATGAACTTATTAATTTTATAGAGGTGTTAAAATTTTCGTAAAACTGATTTTACAGCTATCAAAAATTAATTATTTTAAATTTTTATAATACTATTAGCTAAAAATCTCTTATAATTTGTTTTTTAAACACCTGCTTCCCGCAAATTTCTGCACAACACACATCAATATTTTTATCAATTACAGACTTTTTTCCAAAAAATATTCTTAATGACATTTTTCTTAAAAATGAAAATTAAGGTAGTTTACTTTTGGGGCAAAATAATGTTTTTTTGAACCCTGTATACAAAATCAACATTTTCTTGTCGTGAAGCATATTTTTTTAAACAAAAAATTTAATACAGAATGACTTTTCTCGAATAATAATTTTTTTATTCAATTTGTCCTCGTGTAAACCCCCATCCGTGGACAATCTGTATATATGGACAAATAGATATATTTTCAAATTATAAATTAACGAACTAATTTTGTTGACTATTCTCTACTGTAAATGATTTTTTTACAAGACTACAAAATATTTTTAGATAGAAAAACTATGTTTCTTCCAAAATTTCTTTTTATCAAACACAGGTGCATCGATTTCATTATTATTATTATTATTTTTAATATTTCACCAATATTTTTTCTATGATTGTAAGTCACTAAGAACACTAAAAAACTAAGGATAAAATATTTATTTTATAATTATCGATTCTTCTAATTATTTAAATATTTAAAAAATACCAAATATACTCTTCAACGATACCTACTACCTCATTTTGAATTTATCTCCCCAGTTCAATTAGTTTTTAGATATGGCTGTTTAAAGGATATTCATACATACACTCATATCTCCATAATAAATCAGAATACGGCAAAAAAATCATGTAATTTGCATACATAAACCGAGACGAGACTATGAAACAAATCTAAACAGAAGGTGTCAATTGGGGGACATATCACAATTCTTATCCTGCTACACCCTTTCCGTAGAACGAACCGTTTTCTTGTAATCGCGCCTTAAACATTAATTAACTTTTTAAATTTTGTCACTTAGATTCAGGATTTTTAAACTACCATAAATATCAATATCTATATAAAACAAATAATTATTTTTAAGGAAAATTTTATGCTCTACAAAAATGTCTCAACATTTTTCTATAAATTCATTCCTTTCAGAGTTAATAATACTATAATAATTAATATAATAATAATAACTTCGAAAGGAATAAATTTTTCTAAAAATGTTAGAAGATCTTTTTGTAGAGAATAAAATTTCACTTTAGAATAATTATTTGTTTTATAAAGATATTGATATTTATGGTAGTTTAAAAATCCTAAATCTAAGTGACAAAATTAAAAATTAATTAATGTTTAAGGCGCGATTACAAGAAAACGGTTCGTTCGACGGAAATTTACTAAAAGAGCTTTTTGTAGAGACTTTAATTTTATTTAAGAATATTAATTGGTCGAAGGTTCAAGAGTAACTGATTCCGAAATTTTGTATAAAAAATGTAACAATTGTTGAAATTTCAATAGTGTTGAAGATGCACCCCTTAATGTTAATAGTCGGGGATGAAAATTTCAAAATATTTTTCTTTTGTCGGCATAAATAATTTTTTACAGTACCATTAGAGAAAAATTGTTTGTTTTTTTATTTGGCCCAGTCTAATATACAGGGTGCTTCATTAAAGAAAAATACACTTTCAATTCTACCCTATATATTATCACTAGTATCGTCATTAAAAAGATTTTTAAAAGAGCTTTAAGGGGTTATATCCACTTTGAAGACCGAAAAAGCCCATTTTCAAGATTTTTTTAATGAAAATCCCTTTTAGTTTATTAATTTGAAATTTTTTACATATATCCTGTATACTTTTAGCAATATTTTTACATATTTAATTTGTCAGAAAAATTATTGTAAAAGCCTCTGTAGCCGATGTTCGGCTGCTCCTCTAAAAATGGACGTTTTGATTTTGAAAATGTAAATAATTAGGTTTTCATATTTGTATTTATTTTTTATTCCAAACAACTTTTTCTTATAAAAAAATTCGCTATTTATAAAAATTAAGGTACTTTTCTTTTAAGCAAAATCACATTTTTGACATACCTCGTATACCACTGCAAATAATTAATATCTGATGATTGCATTTTGAGTTTTAGAACTTTTTATAAGGAATAACTTTTTTCGTAAAATCAATAATAAAAAAGTTTCCCATATGGTGCGAACTTAAGAAGTAATGTATTATATGTTTATTTTTGTTTTATTTTGTACTTAAAATTAATCTAAAAATACCTTCTCATAAGTAAATTTTAATGTAATATCTTTAAATTGTAGTTTTACATTTTCCAAACATCAACCTTTACAAACAAAATACAGTGTGTTCCAGAATATATTGCAATGGGGCAAATGGACTGAAAATCTTTTAATTTTTAAACCATATTTTGGAAAAATTGTTTACATGATCCTAACCTAAAAAAATACAATATAAAGGGCAAGTTTTATACACGTTTAGCTAATTCAAAACGTTCATTCTGCGTGTCGAAGTGAAAAAAAATGTCTTTTGATAATTTTGGATATGTTTTAAATATTTTGGTAAAACTCGGTATCTAGGTGTTTTGTGTCATGAGCTATCATATCTGATATTATATGTGTAAAAAGGAGGGGGACAGCTACACTAATTAAATTTCTCTAAAACGTCCTCTAACTTTTTGTGCTACTCTATGTACCATCTTAATAAACCAGTCAACTTCCACATGCTTTCTACACAAAAAAAGGAATACTTTGTATTTTTTGATAATAAAGCTTTTTTCTATTCTATTTTATTCTATTCTTTGTAAGAATGGCTCTGAGCAACCGTTTTCAAGATATTTGCATTTAAGTGGTGTATTGCAACTAAAAAGTATATTGATACCGTAATTTGCAAACCGGCTAACTCCATAATTACAAATTTTACAGGAGAGACAAAAATGGTTTTGAAATTGTATTGAAATAATTTATTACGGTTTTTTAACATTTATTTCATATATCTATGTATTTAGAGCTATTTTAAATCAAAATATCGTATAAATTCCATATAGTTTATGTTTTTGTGAGTTAGCTGGTTTTCTTATTAAAAATAAAACACTAATTCGGAGTTGGCCATTTCTACTTTATTAACAAAAATACAAAATTTGCGTAAGTATTTATTGTATACAAAATAGGTTTTACTCATGGGTCGAATAAAATTTTGAAAATCCATTGGTAGGTACTTCTTTAGTTAGTATTTTTAAATTTTCTTGTTTTTTAATAGAGATTTGGTTATCCTAAAATTCTAATTTTAACAGTGTTTAAGTGTTAAAAACGGACTTATGATACCGTTGTTAATAATTTTACCACAATTTAATATTTTTTCAAAAGAAAAAAAACTTTTTATTATATATAAAAAAATAATAATAATGTAGTATGTCCGTATTTAAAATGCGATTTTATTAAGAAGGATACGGAATATTAATTCAAATAAAATATAACTTTTTGGAAACAAATACAAAGGAATTAAACGGTCAAAGCAAAATGTCAAATTTATCACCTCCGTCAAAAATGCATACATGAAATTTAAAAAACACATCTCACCCTGTATAATTCCGATTTACTGAACAGCCGTTTACCAATGAAAATAAGCATTGGCATATTTGGCCATATGAATATAAAGAATTAAACGATTTTGCTTATAAGTATGAGTAGAAGGATTTAATTCAAATGCATGAATAAAGTCGAGCATTTACTTACAAGTGCGAGTATTTACTTATAGAAAAGTGATGCTGCTATTCAGGACCATCACATTTCCATAAGTAAATACTCGCACTTGTAAGCAAATGCTTGACTTTATTCATACGTTTGAAGTAAATCCTTCTATATCATTAGTATTTGCTTATAAAGGGAGATCCAAATTGAGTTTCCATATTAAAAGTATAAAAAAAAGAAGAAATTAAAAATTATTAAAAAGTATTTTTATTTTTCCATTGAGAGAAGTTCATTACAAATAGGCGACGTCCGTGGCTCATGTGGCATAACGTAATTCGTTTCCAGAAATTTTCGACTGCTCCGTGTTTTTATTAACCGTAACAGCGTTCTCCGCATGATCCTCGAAAAAAATAACCAATTACTCTTTCGGACCAAAAGTACAATAAATAGTCATATTTTGAGGATGCATTTTCACTTCAACAATCTGTCTTGGATTTTCCATCCCACAAAGCTGCTTTTATGCGCCAAAAAAATTACGTAAAGCACGAAAATTATTCCTTGATTGGCCGCTTTCATAATAGGCTTGAATAATTTTAACCCGTTGTTCGGTCGAATATTGCTCCCTGACTGTTTTTTTTTATATCTTAGAAATGTTATGTTGTCTCAGACAATTCAGTGGCGTTTTAAAAAAATATATATTTTTATGTGGAAATTCAATTTAAATCACCCTTAACTTATAAGCAAAAGCATTTGCTTCTTTTTATTCATATAGCCCATATTGACTGAGATAATTTTGTTGCTCATATCATTGGTACTGTGGCAACAGGTCAAAAGTTATAATTGATTTTTTTTTAATTCTTACTTTAAAGGTCATTAACTCTTTGACAAGGCGGAATAATGTTTTTTTAATATGAAGTACTAACATTATTTTGGGTAATTTTCTAGAAAGTTGGGGCAACTTTGATTGTAACGAAATTTGGTGTACGGGGCTTTTTGGGGCACTGATCACGAATCTGAAAGATTTTATTTTCAAAGATGTTTCGTTCTCGAGAAATTCGTCATCAAACTTAAAATTTAAACTATCCTTATTTTCAATATACTCTTCCTTCTTTTTAAACACAATTCTCAAACTTGGCTAGAGTGGCATAAAACATAAAATATTTTATTTTCACCTTTTAAAACTTAATTTTTCTTTGTATTTCACTGAAAAAACTAAAAAGTTCACTTTAAACACGCTGCAACCATGTATCCACTGTGCCATCATAGCCTGCTGCGATTAAAACGATTAAAAGTAAAGCTATGTCATTTAATGTAAAAATAATGTAAAGTACGTAGAAAAACGGGGTTTTAAAACCTAAAAATCAGATATTGTGTGCCACTTTAGCTCTAAATCCAGAATTGTGGTCATAAAGAAGTAAAAATATGGTTATATTAACTTTCAACTTTTATGATGGAAACCTCGAAAACAGGACAAAACAAAACGAAAAAAATCTTTATGATTTTTAATCAGCGTTTTAAAAAATCGTCATATACCAAATTACGTTAAAATTGGCGTTGCCACAACTTTTAGAAAATAACCTCTTGTTGGCTCATTCCATCGCCCCTATCATTTACGACCTAACCTTTCCAGACACCTAGTATATTATAAATATTTGGTAAAATCACCAATGGTTTGTATATTTTAAGAAAAATTCAATACACATTTAAGACCGTTGCAAAAAGCATAATCACGCCTTTATAAATAAGCTAACTAGCGGAGTTAGCCGGGCAATTCCGATGCACCTGGAGTTGTCCGATTTTCCGATGGTCTATTGTAAGCAAATTAAAAAAATTTTGGAGATGTTTTATTAGAAAGTCGTGAGAAATTAGACAAAGTATCGGTAAATACCAAAAACTTATTTTAACGAAAAAGCAGATTTGCGAATTACGGTATCGATATGGAAGAAAAAATTAAATCATTCGTTTTTCATGAGGCAGTTGTACTAATGACTAATAGGCTGCTTTTAACGCCATTTTTTGGATGCGCTAAACCACTTTAATTCCAATATCTTGAAAACGGTCGCTCAGACCCGTTCTTACAAACTACCTTTTTTGTGTAGAAACCATAGGGAAATTTACTGGTTTACTTAGATGGTACATACAGTGTAGCACAAAAAGTTAGGACGTTTTAGAAAAATTTAAATAGTGTAGTCAGTCCCTCTGGTTTACACATAAAAAATAATATTAGATCTAAATAGCTCATGTCAAGAACTCCTAGATATCGAGTTTTATTAAAATATTTAAAATGTATCAAAAATAATCGAAATAAATTAAAAATATTTTTTTAACTTGACACCTTTTATCTTTCATATTATCAACCTTTGGATTTAGGTATGTGTTGTTAAGTCTTAATATTTTGCCATAAGGAATTTGGTTTTTTAAAAGCTTTTATTTAACTTGCAATGTATGTATGTACGGGTCAAATCTTGCAACTCGATTTTGAAGTATTTATCTTTAACCGATTGAGCTAAAATTTGGTATACACGTTTGGTTTGGATGACAATGCATGAATAGCTGTATGGCGTCATTCAAAATCCAACATGGCGAAACACCCAAGATGTCGGACTAGTTACTTTTAAAGTATTCCCACAATAGGGATATCAAAAGAAAGGTCTTGAAAAGAGTAACTTAAAAAACAAATTGACATCATTCCAAATCCAACATAGCGGAACACCCAAGATGACGGACTACTTACTTTAAATGCACTCCTACAATATGGGTATCAAATTAAAGGCCTTGCCTAGAGTAACTCGAAAAATAAAGTGACATCATTTTAAATCGAACATGGCAAAACACCCAAGATGGCGGACTTTTTAAATGCACTTCTGCACTATGGGTATCAAATAAAAGGGGTTGTTAAGAGAAAATCGAAAACTAAAGTGACGTCATTTTAAATATAAGATGGCGAACTAGTTACTTTTAATGCATTTCTACAAGACTTCTGAGAATACCTTAAACATTAAGTGACATCAATCCAATCTTGCAAACCAAGTTTTTATGCTTTTCTACCATATAGTCAAATAAGTCCTCGATGCAAATGCCTAATTGTACCTAATTGTATTGCAGCCAGGTTATTTAAAATAAACAGCAAAATACCTTGCAACAATAATACGGTAAATGAAATAAACAGACTGAGAAACTAAATTAAAAAAAAAAACTAAAAAGTAAAAAATACATTAAAGTAAAAAACTATTTTTAAAACAAGCTTTTATTTAAATGCACTAAAAATAATAAAATAAGTTTTTCTTAAACACTTTTACTATAAAAATTTGGCGTCATTACACAATTTATATGACATAGAAACTTGTCGCGAGATTTACCTGAGTAGATAAATAAATGCATTAAATACCTTGACCTAATTGCTTTAACCTTTTTTAATTTTTAAACTAAGTAAACAGGAGTACCTATCTCGCGACAACCTTTTATATCATATAAATTGTGTAATGACGCTATATTTTTATAGTAAAAGTGTTAAGGAAAAAACTTATTGTATTATTTTTAGTGCATTTAAATAAAAGCTTGTTTTAAAAATAGTTTTTACTTTTAATTTATTTTTAATTAGGAATA
The DNA here is from genome assembly GCA_014170235.1 of Listronotus bonariensis. Taxonomy (NCBI): domain Eukaryota; kingdom Metazoa; phylum Arthropoda; class Insecta; order Coleoptera; family Curculionidae; genus Listronotus; species Listronotus bonariensis. The sequence continues at coordinate 153,205 of JACEGR010001493.1, forward strand.
AATAACTAAGTTATTTATAATATATAATTAATAAAAAAACTAAGTTATGGGAAAAGAAAAAAATCCGCTAGATTCCGTAATCCTAAACCAGTCAATAAACACAAAAAAATTTCTGTTAAACATTATTTTTTATATTAACTATTTACAATTATGTTACAACATCAACAAATACTAACTTAAATAACAATTAGTATAGGTACATCGTTAAACTGAATCCGATTTAACCGATCGGATTGAACTTAGAAACGTGTTCTGAATGGTCTTTTTTTCACTTTGGTGCTTTAACTTTAATCTTTAACATAAAATATTGACTTATACAATTTTGCTATACAGTGCTTGTTTAAATTCAGGACCCCTACTTTTGAATTGTTTTGGTAATTTTTCATGAAAATTTGACGACTTTTGTAAGACAAAATAAATAAAATTTTAGGCAAGAAATGACAGGTATAAATGTCAACCTGAGAGCTGGGCGCCATTAAAAAAATATATTAAATTTGTTAAATTTAATGGAGAGGGGGAGTCTTGTGGCACATTATTTTAAAGCTCCTAACGAGTACTTTTTACCCCAGAATATGAAGTCAGTATCGTTACCTACTGCAAAAGTATAGATTTTTTGAATGACGCACCCTGCATATTATATCATTAAAAAACTCTAAAAGACCTTATAGAATACCACAATAGGTATACCTAACTTGAGTAATTTCGGAAATATGGTATAAGTACTCGTCAGGGGCTTTACAATGATGTAACACAAGACCCCTATCTAATTTATTTTTTCAAAATTGTGCCCAACTTTCAGTTCGACATTTGTATGTCATTTCTTGCCTAAAATTTGGTTTTGTCGTACTAAAATCCTTAAATTTGTATAAAAAATACCAAACCATTTAAAAGTTACGAGGGGCGGTCTTGACTTGACAAGCACTGTATTTTTATAAATAAAAGTAGTATTTACTATTAGTCATTTTTAATATTCTTATTTTAAACCTACACAAAATTTTGTATTTGTTGTTCTTAGACATTGCAACTAGTTTTCCCAAAATGTAGTTTTTAAATTGTTGGTCCATGTATACTCTTGTAACACCTATCCTGGGATACATTAATTAATAAATTGACCCATTACAAAGTATTTTTTGATTTATTTTAATAATTTAAAATGTGTGTAAACTCATTATTTATACAAAATATGTTTTATTTTTAGAGTGAGTGGACTGGAAAAAGAGCAGTACCGATGGTTTAGTCAGTTTAGTTGGGGAGTCGGAAATATAAGTATAAGATATTAAAAAAACAGTAGAGCATCCTATAGAAAAAGTTAACAGAATCGAATACTCAAATTGAACACATCCTAGGGAAATAAAAAATCAACATCTTTAAAGTTGAGCCAAAAACCAAACTGATAAGGCTAAAAAACCTAAACAAAGAAAAGCAGAGTCAAGCAAATGATTCAAACCAGAAGTAATCACTAGTTTTCAAAATAATAAATGGTTAAAAAGAGAGACTGGAATCAGGAAATCTTTAATATCATAATGGGTTGCTTGCATTGTAGTAACTTGTAGTATAATGTTCTTATTTTGTGAACTGAGCAAGATTTTTAACTTTGTTTTTAATGGAATCTTGTTGGAAAGGTTCAAGTTTTAAATTTTCTCAAATTATAATATTGAGCTTATTAAGTCTGACCTTGTAGCTGATAATCGGCAGCTCAAATATTTAATTACTTACGAACTTAACAAGTTTTTTTCCAATCTTGTAAATCAAAACAAAAGGTTTTTAACACCCTAGGACTTAAGAACCTAATTTTAATTTTATTTGACTTCTAGTTTAAGCCGTTGTTTTTTTTAGTCCAGTGCAATTTTAAATGTATAATTTGTATTTTAATTGCTTCGTTTTGTTTTTGACATTGTCTTAAGTTAAGAGCAATTGATTTTTCTATTACCGAAAATACAGAAAATGTTAATGTGAACCATTGTCGTTCTCTATATGCTAATGAACATAATAGATTGAATTTGATTTTAGACCAAATTATTAAATTAGGGGGGTGGTGTATCCCCCAGGCATCGGTCAAAATCTGTTAAGTTTATTATTTTCACCCAAAGTATACAGTGTAATTTTTAACCTATACGCATTAACTTAGGAATTTATAGCTAAGGATAAATAATGATTAATAACAATAAAAAATAAAAACAAAGAGTAAAAGATTTTAGAATAATCTTTATAAGTAATAATTTTAATTTTTGTTACTTAAAAATGAAATCATATACAACCACAACTGATAATATGGTGCAAACAGATATAGCAAACATTATCAATATAACTTATTTATTAATTATATTTATTAAGAGAAAAAAATAGCTTATAAAATTTATAATTAATTAGCTGATCCAATTTATAATAAAGTTTGGTGAAGATTATACAAACTTATTTCGAAAAATAAGTTTACTTACCACCTTGTTTTTATTTTATTTTTTTTCTTTAAATTAGCCTTTTTTGTTTTAATTTGAAATAATTAACTATCTATCTAATTATTTAATAATTAAGTAATTTATTATAAGTCATTCTTTGTCCTTAGCAAGTTTGTGTTAGGTTATAAATAACTCTGTATATTAAGGTTAAAATAGACGTGGAAAAAGTATTGAATAAAATGCCAGAGAACTCGTCATTTAAATATTTTTTTATAATTCTGTTATAGTTCTGGCAACGCCAACATAGTCAAACATAGTATTGCCAAGACTTAACGAAACGGACCTACAGACAAGACTTAATAATTTATAAAGAAAACAAAAATGTTTTAATGCATTCAAGTGTGGCAACTGCGAACACTTTGTTTGATCCAAAAATTTGATGAACAATTTTAGAGAAGCTTCACTTCAACCCTCTACTAGCAGAGCGTTCCAAAATTATTTATAATGTTCTCAATATAAAAATACCCCGGAACACAATCAATATAATAATTTTTCTGATAAAAACTCTGACAGCAAGAAGTTTGACACCTTTATTTATTTATTTATTTATTTATTGCATCCTTTACAAACACCAAAAAATAGTAATTACATGTAAAGGTTTATGTTTGTTTATACAGGGTGTTTCTAAAAGGTGTGGATAAAATGCTACCACAAATTTCGGAGATATAGGGCATTAAAAATGTATTCTAGTTTTAGTTTATTATAATTAATTATAGTAATAATTGGTTTAAAAAGACCGGCTTGGACAGCGTGCTCTAACCTATGGACGGAGGACACACAATAAACCTGAGCAGGTTGCAATGATGGAGGATATACAATCCACCTCCTAATCTAATCTTATCTAAAATATGTTAGAGGATAGAAATTTATATCTAAATGTTACATACAGAGTGACTGAAAAATTATTTTATTTCTTATTGGTGCCAATCACAGCAGTTTGCGCACCTCTAGAGTTTAAAATAAAATTTACAGCATTCCAATTTCTAACTTCCCAAAACCCCCTCAAACCAAATTTTGTGACTATGCACCAAATATTACCAAAATTATTAAAACAATTCTCAAAAGCTTTAAATTTTACTAAGTATATTTGTTTTGTGTTAAGTATTTTGAAGAATAAGAATTTGTATTTAAAAGTTACATACATACAGAATGACTCAAAAAAGTTATATTGTTTTTACTTTGTGCAAGATACCATAGGAGGCGCCCTAAAGTTAACAATAAAATTGATTGCAGATTCCAATTTCCCACCTCTCAAAACACTCTCTGGCCAAATTATTACCATAATTTATAAAAAACTAAAACCTATGCAAACTAAGCACAACAATGGTTTTTTATTACTCTAAAATTTATGTCCTGGCAACTTCAAATTCAAAAAATTTAAGAATCGAAGGGAATAATTTTTGCTTAAAATTAGTCTTAGAATTTAAATCCAAAGTATTAACGATTGTTAGTTTAAGGTACTAGTACAATTTACACGGCCAAAAACCAGGCAATTTTAAATAATTCTTTTCTCAGTCCCATTAATATATATTGAGATTAAACTTTTTTTTGTTATAATAATACATGTTTATGAATTACAAAAACAAAAATTGTTTTTAATTCTCCATTTTTTAGCCCATATCTACAAAGGGCCAAAGTGGACTTTGAAAAAGAAAGTTGATCCATGGCCGAGAGTTAATCTCCGTGATGACAAATCTGGAACAAAAAAACAAATGGTTTTTTAAAAAGATGGTTGGTTGCGTGAAAATTAACCACATTTATTAAAAATCGCAAAAGTAGGATGAAAAACCAGTTAAAAAAAGGCATATTTTTTCGCAGTCTTTTGGTTCAATAATAAAGTAAAATTTAAATTTTTGGCATAATTTTGGTTGATTGCCATGTAAATAAACAAAACCCAAGAGGGTTTTTTAAATCTATTCAGTAGTTTTGGAGATAATCTGTCAGCCATTTTAAAAAGTTATTTCGAGAAACACACGTTTAAAGTTTTGACTCGTACTTTTTTTGATGTACAGGGTGTCCCATTTTGGTTGCAAGAGAGGGCTATCTCAGTTATTAATAAAGATAGAGCCTTGCGGTTTTCGCGAACCTAAGCTACTTTTTTGTGAAACAAAAGATCTCATAAACAAAGCCATCATACCTATCTTAGTTCCTGAGCCAAGGGCGATTTAAAAAATTTTGTAATTTCAGGTTCCCTTTGTATCTAAGTTGGCTAATAACGTATTAAAAAATAAAAAACTGATTCTTTTATAACTTTTGACGTAGAATGCTGGCTTATTGACTTGATTATTGTAGTGGTGCTTAAGTTACGAATTTCAAAATTGGATTTTGCTTTTTCATTTATTTATATTTTTTCTTTTGTTACATAAATCTGAGTATTTAGGACTTCCACGAGCATAAGAAGTTAGCCATTAACCATAGTTTACAAAAAATTGTTGCATTGATTGAAAATGTCAGTAAATATAATAGATTAATAGGTGTTTTTTGAATAAAATTAAACAAAATAAAATATGCTTACAATAATTCAAAAAATTATTTAATAAAAACCATTTACTAATTAGGGAAATGGTAATTGGAAGAAAATTTTAAAAGGTCTAAAAAAGGTAAGAACACAAAATAAGATTTTTTCAAAATTTTTAAGTGTACTGGTACCTTAAAACCTACTCTAGGTAAAAAATCTTTTGATAACCCTTTAAACCACCAATAGATTATTCCTCATTTGTCTATATGCTTTGATATCTAGTTTAACCTGCTTTGAGGTAAAGTTTTAGGCCTAAAATTTAAGTAATTGTGATATAATAATGTTATAAATTGTTTGTTATTTATTTATAGTATGTAGCATTTTTAGAAAACTAATTGTGATACTTTATGTATACTATTGCGCAAACTTAATTACATTAAAAAACAATGTTTAAACACACGACTTGGTTTTTTTATAAATTAAACCTAAAAAATATGTAGGGTAGCGGGTAGGTACTCTTCTACGATCCTGGTAAAGACAGACCTACTTTAGGGTTTAGCGAACTCTGCCCACGCGAGCTCTTGATTTGCCTCCTTATCCTACACCGGAGGAAATCATGTCCCTACCCATTTTTCTTTCCCTCTCGTACTTAAACTTCCTAACCATGTATTCCTGTGCTAAGACGTCTGGCGATAGGGATGAGCAATGACCGGAAGTACTTTATATACCTAAGTAAAGAAACCATATTGGAATCTTGCATGCCAAGAGTAGTTGAATACTACTTGTAAGAAACATTTAAATTAGATTTTACGTCCCATGAACCCTTATATTGTTCTTCCATGGTGCGAATTTCTTGGTGGATTATTTCTTATTCATCACTAAAGTAGCCGGAATTCTCAGGAAAATTGTCAGGATGAGAGTTTCAATAATAAGGTTTTACGCAATCATAATAGGGTGGTGGCACCAGTTATGGCCACTTTAAGAACATTTCAGATTTGAAATATGTTTTTGGTGCAACAGGATAAGCACGGCTTCCATAAAAATAGCAATATGTACGTTAGTGCATGTTATATGCAGTGACATTTAGTAAAATTTGGTTAGGTAAAAATATAGATACCAAAAATATAGCACCAAAAAAGGAAAATTTCCCCGTTTATGGCCACACTTCTCCATATATGGCCATTAAGTTTCCCTAGTTATGGCCATATACATGTCTCTACTGAAAAAATAAAATACATCTAAAAACTGAACAGCAGAAAAGATATTTATTATAAACATTATAAACAAGTTAGCTCCTTCTTTTTAATTATTCACATTTTCTCGAAAACATCAACTGGTCCTGGAAAAACAGTTTTCAAAATTCGCCCATCTTGTACTAGTTGGGGTTCTGGCAGTTTTCCAAGGATATCGGCTTTACTTATTATAGATGTGTCATTTTCTATATATTTAAAACTTTTTTATGTTGATCCCAACTCTTGAGACACTGAATTTCAAAGTCGTCTTTTGGTAAGACTTTTATTATGGTAGCAACATATTTATAATTTAGAGAAGTTCTTTTGCCAGTTGACTTGAATGATGCCAAAATAAAGTCGCTTACTTTAAGCTCCTTTGTAGATAAGAGTGCTGTTTCTTCGGCATCAGATACGGGATTATTAATATCTTCAGTGCTGCTTTCACTCTCTTCCCATTCTTCTTCATCAGAACTTGAATCGTCGTACATTTTCTTCTTTTTCGATTTTTTCAAACCAATCTGTTGTTTGGCTTCTCGTTTCAATTCCCTTTCTTTTTTGCGTTGACTTTTTATTTCCTCCTTATCCAATTTTTCTTTTTCTTTTAGTTCATGGTACTCGATCCATCGATCCGACGTAATGACACTCGGCGTGTACTCCTTTCTCCTTTTGTTTGTAGTAGGTTTTTGCTTGGGCCATGGAACTATGTCATTAAAAATATTGGCTAGAGATCGCTTAGGGGTTATCTCTGGAGTTACTGTTATCTGTGAAGTGGATGGCTCCATTACTACTTCATTTTCGTTTTCTGTTGGCGCAGGTGAAATTCTTTCTGGAGAGGAAACTCTCTCCGGAGTTCGTTCAAGTGTTCTTTGTACTTCGCTAGAAGTTGATGCAATTGCCATTATTTCATCCTCATTTGCTGTAATATGGTTGTTACTGTTATTCTCAGCTTTCTTGGCAACTTCAAGCCAAAAACTAAACAACATTTTTGCTTCTTGGTTGCCATCCCAATCATAGTTCCGCTCTTTAGCCTCTTTAAACTCCGCAAGAAGAGTTGGTTCAATTTTACTTTCGATAAATCGGAGATGATGTTTAACTTCATCAGTATTCATTTTATTAGACATTTGCGGTTCTCTGCTAATAATTTTGGAAAAATCCACGTTATTGACCTGAAATGGCGTCCTGTTGCTTTAAACCCGGACCTTATATTATTTGGCAATGCATCATCCCGAATAAGCTCTGACAAAAGAGTAGGAACATCGGCCTTATTAATTTCTCTTCCTTCATTATCAATGCGCCATTTTCTCACCAGTTTTTGCCACTTTTTCTTTAAAGGTCCAAAAACTGCAACATCCAAGGGCTGTAAAATGTGCGTAGAATTTGGATACAATGCGATGAGGATAATTTTATTTTCTCTGCAAAAACGACTTAGTTCTAAAGTGAGGTGAGATCGGTGACCATCTAAGAATACTATGAGAGGCAATGCAATGGACATTTCTTTTAAAAACGGATAAAAAACATTGGCAATATATTCGAAGAAGCTTTCCGACGTCATCCAGCCATTCTCAGTCTTTCCAATTCCCCATTTGGGTGGTGCTCGTGAAGCCAAGGACGCTGGGATTCTTTCGTATTTATACAAAGTTAGAGGAGGGGCAAATTCGCTGAGCGCGTTAACGGCGAAAAGCGTAGTTACATTTTCTTTATCCGAATTTACTGACTCATTATAGACATTTTGCCCTCTGGGTCCAAGAATTAATCCCCTTTAGGTGTTAAAAAAGGCTGGTCTCATCCATGTTAAATATCCTTTGGGGATTATTTAAAACTTCACTAGGGTCCTCTAATTGTTCTTCTAATAAGGACGATACTTCTATAAACCAATTTCGGATTTTTTGTTCTGTGACAGTACCTCTTGCTTTGTTTACATATTCTGCATGTTTTTGAGACAAGGTAGGATGCCTTTTTAAAAATGAATAGTACCATTTTTTGCCCGGTGTACTATTAATAAATGGTGTGTCCATGCCAGCACTTTGTACAAGTTTTTTAACAGAGGAAATTAAACCCTCCTTGTTCATAGGAAATCCCATTTTTGCGCAGCTTAGTACCCAGTTTACCAATAATTCTTCATTATCTTTCCCGAGAACTGAATCTGGACCACAGTGACGTGGCGTATCAATAGATGTTTTTCCAGATATTTTGTTGCGGAGTGTAGTCCGGGGAACTTGGTATTCTTTACTGGCTTTAAAACTAAGTTTAACCACCAAGTACCTTACATTGGCGTGGACCTTTGTCCACTAAGGGTATAAATTTGGAAAAAAGAAGGAAAAAAAATAATTAAAGAATTGATAAATCACATGCCGCCCAAGAAGCAACTTTTTGGAAGCAACTTCCGGTGTCAGACGTTGCAAGTGACCTTGGAAAATCGGTAGATGAAGATCCGTAAATTCATTATGTATTTTACGTTTTATTTCAATTAATTTAAGAACCATACTTTTAATTTGTAACTCAGTAAGTCGTCTTACTTGTTTTTTAAATTGAAAATAATACATACTAGGTTTTTAATTTGTAAATACTTAATACATTTAACAAAATAACTGTTTTAGTATGTTCTTCAAACGCTTTTTTCACAAGTTTTACAAAATATTGACTCTTTGGGTATATTTTTGTGTAGCTTTAGGACTTCTCTTACTTTGTGTCTTAAGTTTCAGCTTCACAAGTTAAATAATAAAGAAGTTGTGCAATTTTTTGTAAAAAAAAGTTTTTATTGATTTCCCAAAACTCATCCTTTCTGACATACTAGGTTTTTATATTGCACGGGAGAGCTGTAAGCGCTTTCATTTTTGACAAATCAATGACGTCAGTCTTACAGCAGCTCACAGCGGTTGTTAGCGGCGTCGGGAGATGTCTAACCACTGTATAACAGGTTGAAAAAACAAAGAGGGGAAATATAGCCGAATTTGAGGTTAAAAGTCAAACAAAATTGACTAAATATATACTCATAACAATAATAATAATATGTGTGGAAACGCATGTAGAGGATTAATTCAACTGCAATTGAAAGTATTGTTCATTTTTGTTATAAAACGGGAGTTTTTTAGGTTATATTATTATTTTTTTAATGTCATTTGTCATTGGCGGTAAGCGTTTTTATTTTTCGATTCACATTTTAATGACGTCAGCTGTTAGACAAGCTTGTTAGCAGCTGTAAGACAGAAGAATTAGAAAAATATCCCTTTAGTCCAACATACGAGTATATTAGGGTGGAGGCACCACTTATGGCCATGACCCCTGTTATGGCCACCTTAAATGTATTTCCTAAAATTTAGGTAGGTGCCTGTGTCTAAACTTTCATCTGCATTTTGCATTGCAGTTTCCTAATTTACTTGCTTCGGTTTCTGAATGCTAGATGGAACCACTAGCTTAGAAGAAAGTAGTTTTTAGTTGTTTATAGTAGTGACCACATGATAAATGTCATTTCTTAAGAAATTTGTTAAGGGTGTGTGGGGCTCAAAATATCCTGGTTTATTTAGTGCATCATTGGATTTAAAAGGTAAATATAATATGATTATGTGTTGGTGTACATTGAAATTGAAGTATTTGAATATATTTTAAAGAAAATCTATCCCAAAAGTAAGTTAGTAAGGGTGGCCATAAGTGGGGAAGATAATTTACTTATTCCCTAATTATAGCCATGGCCATAAATGCCTAGATCTGATGAAATGCATTTATGGCCATGTGGGATATATTTTATTTACTTATTTATTTTATACGAAATTAATTATTAAAACTTATTTCTCTTGTGTTTTGCAGGAAAAAATGCCAATAGAAAAAAACAAACAAAAAAGATTTCAATATTCACCAAATAAAATTAAACAAGCCTTGCGAGCAATTCAAAATGGAATGAGTGTTTCAAAAGCCAGTAAAGAATACCAAGTTCCCCGGACTACACTCCGCAACAAAATATCTGGAAAAACATCTATTGATACGCCACGTCACTGTGGTCCAGATTCAGTTCTCGGGAAAGATAATGAAGAATTATTGGTAAACTGGGTACTAAGCTGCGCAAAAATGGGATTTCCTATGAACAAGGAGGGTTTAATTTCCTCTGTTAAAAAACTTGTACAAAGTGCTGGCATGGACACACCATTTATTAATAGTACACCGGGCAAAAAATGGTACTATTCATTTTTAAAAAGGCATCCTACCTTGTCTCAAAAACATGCAGAATATGTAAACAAAGCAAGAGGTACTGTCACAGAACAAAAAATCCGAAATTGGTTTATAGAAGTATCGTCCTTATTAGAAGAACAATTAGAGGACCCTAGTGAAGTTTTAAATAATCCCCAAAGGATATTTAACATGGATGAGACCAGCCTTTTTTAACACCTAAAGGGGGATTAATTCTTGGACCCAGAGGGCAAAATGTCTATAATGAGTCAGTAAATTCGGATAAAGAAAATGTAACTACGCTTTTCGCCGTTAACGCGCTCAGCGAATTTGCCCCTCCTCTAACTTTGTATAAATACGAAAGAATCCCAGCGTCCTTGGCTTCACGAGCACCACCCAAATGGGGAATTGGAAAGACTGAGAATGGCTGGATGACGTCGGAAAGCTTCTTCGAATATATTGCCAATGTTTTTTATCCGTTTTTAAAAGAAATGTCCATTGCATTGCCTCTCATAGTATTCTTAGATGGTCACCGATCTCACCTCACTTTAGAACTAAGTCGTTTTTGCAGAGAAAATAAAATTATCCTCATCGCATTGTATCCAAATTCTACGCACATTTTACAGCCCTTGGATGTTGCAGTTTTTGGACCTTTAAAGAAAAAGTGGCAAAAACTGGTGAGAAAATGGCGCATTGATAATGAAGGAAGAGAAATTAATAAGGCCGATGTTCCTACTCTTTTGTCAGAGCTTATTCGGGATGATGCATTGCCAAATAATATAAGGTCCGGGTTTAAAGCAACAGGACGCCATTTCAGGTCAATAACGTGGATTTTTCCAAAATTATTAGCAGAGAACCGCAAATGTCTAATAAAATGAATACTGATGAAGTTAAACATCATCTCCGATTTATCGAAAGTAAAATTGAACCAACTCTTCTTGCGGAGTTTAAAGAGGCTAAAGAGCGGAACTATGATTGGGATGGCAACCAAGAAGCAAAAATGTTGTTTAGTTTTTGGCTTGAAGTTGCCAAGAAAGCTGAGAATAACAGTAACAACCATATTACAGCAAATGAGGATGAAATAATGGCAATTGCATCAACTTCTAGCGAAGTACAAAGAACACTTGAACGAACTCCGGAGAGAGTTTCCTCTCCAGAAAGAATTTCACCTGCGCCAACAGAAAACGAAAATGAAGTAGTAATGGAGCCATCCACTTCACAGATAACAGTAACTCCAGAGATAACCCCTAAGCGATCTCTAGCCAATATTTTTAATGACATAGTTCCATGGCCCAAGCAAAAACCTACTACAAACAAAAGGAGAAAGGAGTACACGCCGAGTGTCATTACGTCGGATCGATGGATCGAGTACCATGAACTAAAAGAAAAAGAAAAATTGGATAAGGAGGAAATAAAAAGTCAACGCAAAAAGAAAGGGAATTGAAACGAGAAGCCAAACAACAGATTGGTTTGAAAAAATCGAAAAAGAAGAAAATGTACGACGATTCAAGTTCTGATGAAGAAGAATGGGAAGAGAGTGAAAGCAGCACTGAAGATATTAATAATCCCGTATCTGATGCCGAAGAAACAGCACTCTTATCTACAAAGGAGCTTAAAGTAAGCGACTTTATTTTGGCATCATTCAAGTCAACTGGCAAAAGAACTTCTCTAAATTATAAATATGTTGCTACCATAATAAAAGTCTTACCAAAAGACGACTTTGAAATTCAGTGTCTCAAGAGTTGGGATCAACATAAAAAAGTTTTAAATATATAGAAAATGACACATCTATAATAAGTAAAGCCGATATCCTTGGAAAACTGCCAGAACCCCAACTAGTACAAGATGGGCGAATTTTGAAAACTGTTTTTCCAGGACCAGTTGATGTTTTCGAGAAAATGTGAATAATTAAAAAAGAAGGAGCTAACTTGTTTATAATGTTTATAATAAATATCTTTTCTGCTGTTCAGTTTTTTAGATGTATTTTATTTTTTCAGTAGAGACATGTATATGGCCATAACTAGGGAAACTTAATGGCCATATATGGAGAAGTGTGGCCATAAACGGGGAAATTTTCCTTTTTTGGTGCTATATTTTTGGTATCTATATTTTTTACCTAACCAAATTTTACTAAATGTCACTGCATATAACATGCACTAACGTACATATTGCTATTTTTATGGAAGCCGTGCTTATCCTGTTGCACCAAAAACATATTTCAAATCTGAAATGTTCTTAAAGTGGCCATAACTGGTG